>JNDT01000831.1:0-74275 GCA_000697055.1 Saksenaea vasiformis B4078
TGTGGATTATCGTTCGAAACCGTAACATCCATGACTAGCTGAGCGATAGAGTACCAAAAGGACTGCGAGTAAACGTATGTAGGTATTGTTGCCTGTCCATGTGTAATAATGTACGCGTTGACGTATAACTGCGCGCGTACAATTACGTTTCGAATAAACGTTGACATTGCTTCAATCCGACTTTGTAAACTATCTGCAAATTCTGGGCGTGCAATGCTTGAAAGCGGTAACTTCCGCGAAAAGCGCTCGTGGTTGTTGCCAAGACTTGTTTTCAGGGTTTATTTTATGGATGGCTTATGGCCTGGACACTGAGCAGAACGTGCAGATGCGTGTTCCAGAGATCCACACGATGTAGAGTTGCTCTGCCTACGAAGGGGATTGGCGTTTGCAGCATCCTTAGTCAGACGTCCTTTTTTCTTCCTGATTTTTTCGTCTTCAGTGCTGATTTGTGTCGCCTTACGTTTGCCAGCTAGATCAGAGCGCAAAACCAATGAGAAAGTCAAAAGCTGTTGATCAAGCTACTAACCACGCTTGCTGGATTCGTTGAAAGGACATTTTTTGTTGGTTCTCATCTTGTGACCAGTTTGACCGCAATCACGGCATACAACTTTGACTTTATTTACATGCATATGCTATATAGTCTGATGACATACCTTTACTGACAGCTTCCTCTTGTTTTTGTTTTCTTTTTCTACTTTTCTGAACGCTGTGTATAGTAATGGCGGATAAACAATGATGCTTGCTGAAATAAACAGAGCCGAGAGCAGTTCAATGAAGTCGTACATATCTGAAAGCATCATGATTAAAAAAAGAAAAGCTGAAGAGAATAGGTGAGGAAAAAAGATAGTCTTCTGAATTTTGCTCCCGGTTTTTGCTTTTGACAACATTTTGTATCTCACATGCAGTCGCCTTCTCGTTAGGAGCAGAACAGTAGAATGGATGTCAATTGCTCATTGTTGAATAAATAATTATGTTTTGTCGATGTAATACAAAGATCATGGAATACACAGTAAGCCTCACCTGTTGTTAATGGAGCTGATTCCGAGAAGTTAAATGGATCATGCAGAGAGCAGAATGATTACCAGTTAAAGCAATCTGATCTCGTCATCTTGTCTACTGGCTCAAATTCAATCCATAACTTATTCATCTGCTTTGAGTTGGTTTTTCCTAATACCGGCTTTTAACTCTGGCAAGATGTCTTCAATAACATCGCAGCACTTATTCCAGTTTCTTCAAGGATATATCTATTACTCCAGCCTCAGATATGGTGCCTAATGCAGTAATCATAACTCTCTTTCCAGTTGGTATAGTGCTTTTCGCTGCAGTTCCGTTCACAGAACGACCAAAATTTCTTTGAGTACGCAAGCTGAAACCAGCTTCATCGATAAAGACGCAATTCTTAGTGGAGTCCAAGTCTTGCATCTTTTCCCCGTTCTGCAACTTTCTCTTTTCGCAAAGCTATCACACCGTCATAGTTCCTTGCTGCAGGAACCTCTTTCAAGCTTTTGAACGTCACATGACATTTATTGACTAAGTCTTCAGTCGTCTCATACAGTACCCCCCCCGGCTAAAATCAAGTCCTTGGTTTCTTGCAAATTATTTGAATATCACGGGGGTTGACCTTGCTGAGGATGTGTGACAAAGTCATCTGAGTATGAACTAGGCTGTGAGTCATGAGGTACTCATACAGACACCATCAAGAGCAGCTCTTACATACAATAATGAGTCATTATATAGCAACCTTTTACAGTTTTATGAATATTGCGTAGTTATTAGTCATAATTAGTGACTTTGTTAATGAAATATACAAGAAGAAAATGAGGAAGACAATGTGCTTGAAGTTATGGAAGAAAGACTGACTCTCCACTAAGAGACCAACCATTACATATTGACACCATGATTGATTTCCTTGACGAAGAAAAGGATGGAAGTGTTGTAGATGATCTCCGAAAAATACGAGATAGATTGCGAGACCAATGCATCATGAGACAAACGTCTATTACGTCATATTTTGCAGGCAATCGACCAGCACTGAGTGGTTTAGAAGCAATAAATTTCTCCCCCCGATAGCCGGTTCAACCCTCTTTATAAACTTGAACTTGATTTTACCGAGGATTTGAAAATCTACACCATGTTTTCTGGCTGTTCCCGCGAAATTTCTTAGAAAAGAACGGGGTTTGAAATTAGAGGGTTTTGATTTTACCGGCCTACTGTACGCAGAACTTCTGGTATTCCGTTAGTCAACTGGTCATGGGAATTAATATCAGCGATAGCAACAGTAACTTTCCACGCGAGATGTACGGGCATTGGGAGAATCTCTTAGCTCGTCATCCAAATGCTGTGTATCACATAGGCAATTTTACGGGATACAGTGGTAGTCTATCGGCAGCGTGTGTCACATTAGCATCCACATATTCCAACAACATAGTAGAGAACTTCGAAAGCCGAATGAAATTTTATATATCGCGAAGGCTGATCAGCCTTCTACCAGTAAGATTCAAAGTCGCGAGGTACCACTTACTTATTTTGCTAATGTAGAATTTGTACAAGAGTCAAGCTAAAGCAATCGCCGGAGACTATGTATACAAACGTTTAGTTAAGGGTGATCCATACTGGCCATTTCCTGATAAGCCAATGGACTCTGAAGTTGAATCCGCCGTGGAGACCATATGTTGCGGATTTACAGGATTAATGCCGGTAGAACCAACTACTGCAGAACGACTCTCTGCACGCCCTGGAGAGTACGTGCCGGTACTGGCTTATATCCTTAGAACGCACGAAGACGTACATGAGAAGGCAGGAAAAGAGTGCAAAGATTTGCCTCGTTTGTTCTCTTTATCACCATCACCATCTACGCATTGGCGATTTGTGTCAACCAATTGCAACGCTGTTGCCGTCTTAACAGGCGTTCCACGTGGAAGTGATTACGACGCTCAGCTCGCTCAATTCCATCAAGTATTTAACTTTTCCAAGCTCTGCCATAAGACGTAAGCAAGGGTGCTCACTAGATAACAGTCTGATGCCATTTTTCCTGTAGCCTTGAACAACTGAAAAACTCGGCGAACGAGAGCGGTATAGCAGTTAAGGCTGTTGTTCTGAGTGATGGATGTTATAAACTTGGTTTTTAAAGGTTCAATAATGTAGACAATCGAGAAGTATCGTGAGAGTCGTGTTTATTTAGAAATTGTGATGGGTCAGTATTTATAACTTCAGATAAATGTCTTCCCTTTCTGACTATATTATGGACTCCGATTGATAGTTGTAATTCATTGACCCTGCTCTTATAGCATGTAATTGAGAAAGTATAAGTAGAGAGTTGTCTCTCATAACCGTTGTTGATTTACCACAATGGATATAGCGTTGATATACAGTTTGCTCGAGCTCGGAAACCGGAAGCTGCAATCATCGACACGAGCCTTTCAGTTGACGATCTGACTATGGAGAATGTATATGACCATTTCACACCATGTGCGATAGATCCTGGTATTAATCAGGCTTTTACTGCTGCGTACGGCCAAAACAACGAGCGTCATGAAATAAGACGATGTTCTACGAACGAGTATTATTCGTATACGGGTTCACCGAACAGAAATAGACAGATGCAAGTAGAAAAGAAAGAACAAGGAGTCGAAGAGATTGAGAGCTCTCCGGAATCCAGAAAGACGCCTGACGTCGATTCATATAACCGCTATCTGGAGTGCATTTTTCTTCATATGAATACCTTATTCGATTTCTACGGTCCGGGAAGAGCAATGGCAAGGTTCCACGGCTATCGAGGGGTGCAAAGAGCAAGAGAAGAGATGTTTAACATTCTGGTATCTGGCGGCAAAAAGTACAATCGTAGAAAACGAAAGCGCACAAGATCAAATAAGAGAACACGCAAAAAAGGTCGCAAACGTCGTAAAGACGCACGGAGTAAGAGAAGCACGGCTGATGATAAATCATTAGCTCATTGGCAAGTACTTTTAATTATACCAATTTACTACCAACAGTAACTAATGAATTGCTAACAGTGTTCCTCGACCAAACACTTCTTCAGAACGAAGCACGCTCAGGAGAAAGGGATGCTTTCATCAATGGAGGCCCGCAAATTTCACGAAGGAGAGGAAGAAGACACCTTTGATTGTATTCGGCGACGGAATGTTCAATAACGGATGTAACTACAAGGGACATCGCAAAGGTGTGGTCAATATCCTACGGAGAAGTTTGAAGAGAAGGGAAAGACGCGGAGAGTTACTAGTTGTAACAATTGACGAGTACCTCTCCTCACAGGTCAGTATTATGATGCTGGTGACAACGATATGCTCAAATGTACGTTTAGATCTGCCATAATTGCCGAAATAGATCACTTCAGAAAGTTGTAACCAGCGATCACATCTCCCACCACAGCATCTTGGAATGCAAAACCTGTAAGATGTTGTGGAATCGGGATGTGATGACAAGCAAGAACCTATTTCGGATTGCTGAATCGATCTGGAGGGGCCAAGGCAGACCAGCCGAATTTGCCAGGTCTTCAAGCGACAATATCGCCGCTACGAATGCGGTTCCCTCCACCGGGAGGGTTTAGATTTTTACGGTAAGCTTGTCGTTACATACGTAAAATTGAAATCAATTTTACTGATTGATCCTTTAGGTGCTCACACCGGTAAGTTCATCTTCGGATCATCAAACAAGTTGCTAAATAATGAATGTTTGCTACGCTTAAAATGATTTCTTGCGTCAATCGAGAACCGTGTACAGTATATGGATTCTCAGGCGACGCAAAAAATCATTTTAGGCAACGCCTCAAACAGTAACTGTTTGAGGCGTTGACGATTTCCGGTCACGGAGTCAAATGTGAAGTCCGCTTTTACTCCGCTTTAATGACATCAGCAATTATGTGGCTTGCTTATTCGCAGCAGCTTTGTTCAATCGAGCACACAGCTCTCCTTCACATTGTTTGCATTTGATACGACGTCGAACGTATTCCTCCGCATCTAACGCCATCAGAGACAGCATACAACCATAAAACCGACAGACGATTTAACCACGATGGCGGCAATGATGGAAGACAGCTACGGATTGGCAGAAGCTGGTTAGTGCACGAGAATCTTGACATCTCGATGCAATTGTTCTGTATCAGCGAAGTCTGACCTGCACATTAGAGTACTTTCTTCCTGAAGGAGAAGAGATGTACGAAGACGACGGGATCATGTAAGCAGCCACCTGCATGTCTGCGATGGCTGGATTCCATTAATGCGCCTATTAGTCAGGAAGATTGCTGGTCGGTCATTTCATCTTTCTTTGAAGAAAAAGGTCTCGTAAGACAACAGCTGGACTCTTTTGATGAGTTCGTCCAGAATACCATGCAAGAGCTTGTGGATGAAAACTCCAATTTGGTTCTACAACACGTCGGCGGTGATGGAGATGTTACAGTAAGTTGGTGGAAATCGTACATGAACAAAAATGGTTAACCGTGAATTTGAATTAGAAACGATACATTATAGATTTTGGTCAGATCTACTTGTCAAAACCTACCATGACCGAAGCAGATGGCAGTACTCAGCCTATGTTTCCTCAAGAAGCACGCATTCGTAACTTGACGTAAGTAACCTTTCAACCAGGAAAGAGAACTTGGTTTTATATAACCGACATGCGTATTTTTTTCCTAGGTACGCGTCACCACTGTATGTGGACATGAGCAAACGCACTCAGGTCGCTATCCCGCAAGATCCTGCCAACCCCTCAAGAAACCCAAATGATCTGTTTGTAGATGAAAACGGGCCAGAGGGTGCCCCAATGACCAAAGTGTTTATTGGAAAGGTATACCATGTGAATGAGGTTTGTTGATATGTGTTGACACCAATTTTTGTAAGGTTCCGATCATGCTTCGGTCGACATACTGTATTTTGCATGACATGCCTGAAAGTCAAATGCACGAACTGAACGAATGTTCATTTGATATGGGTGGCTATTTCGTTATCAATGGTTCTGAAAAGGTTCTTATTGCGCAAGAACGAATGGCGACAAATACCGTGTATGTTTTCGCCAAGGCACCTCCAGCTAATGTTCAATACACAGCCGAGATCCGATCGGCAGCAGAAAAGGGATCAAAACAAGCATCACCACTATATATCAAGATGCTGCGGCCATCTGCAGAACGTGGTTCGAGTGGTCGAGTAATTAAAGCAACGCTTCCATATATTCGACAAGATATCCCTATTGTTGTTGTCTTCCGAGCACTTGGACAAGTGTCTGATAAGGATGTATTGGAACATATCTGTTACGATCGAAACGATTATGATATGCTTGAAATGCTGAAACCATCGATTGAAGAAGCGTTCGTCATTCAAGAACAAGAAATTGCTCTTGACTTCATTGGTAAAAGAGGAACTACTGTTGGTGCGACAAGAGAGAGACGTACAAAATATGCATCCGAAATTCTTCAGAAAGAGTTATTGCCTCACGTCGGCACAGCTTACAAGACGGAGACACGCAAATCGTACTTCTTTGGATACATGGTGCATCGGCTTTTGCTTGCTGCATTGGAAAGACGTGAATTGGATGACCGTGATCATTATGGCAAAAAGAGAATGGATTTGGCTGGTCCTTTAATGGCAGGATTGTTCCGTCTGCTGTTTAAGAAACTGACCAAGGATGTGGCGAAGTACCTGCAAAAGGTAACGCAGTGCTTCCTATCCTTTACTCGCGTACTCAAAAGCTGTTCTTTAGTGCATCGAATCTAGCAGAGAATTTAACTTGACGCTTGCTGTCAAGTCAAACACCATTACAAATGGTTTGAAGTACTCTCTAGCTACTGGTAACTGGGGTGATCAGAAAAAGGCCATGCAGGCGAGAGCAGGTGTTTCTCAGGTGTTGAACAGATACACGTTTGCTTCTACACTGTCACATTTGCGTCGTTGTAATACGCCTATTGGAAGAGATGGTAAAATCGCCAAACCACGTCAATTGCATAACACGCATTGGGGTCTGGTCTGTCCTGCTGAGACGCCTGAAGGTCAGGCTTGTGGTCTTGTCAAGAACTTGGCTTTGATGTCCTACATTTCTGTCGGTTCTTCAGCCAATCCTTTGATTCTGTTTTTGGAAGAATGGGCTATGGAAAACTTGGAAGAACTTAGCGCAAACAGCATCCCAGAAGCTACCAAGGTGTTTGTCAATGGTGTCTGGATTGGTATCCATCGAGATCCTGGCGAGCTTGTCAATTCGTTGAAACAGATGAGGCGATCCGTCGATATCTCACCAGAAGTGAGTATTGTCAGAGACATCCGTGAAAAAGAATTACGCATGTACACCGACGCTGGAAGATGTTGTCGACCACTCTTTTTGGTTGACAACCAGCAGCTGCGTATCACGAGAGAACATATTGCACGATTACAAGATCCTGAAGATGGTTACCGATGGCAGAACCTTATTGCAGATGGTCTTGTCGAATACGTTGATGCTGAGGAAGAGGAAACGGCAATGATTTGTATGACGCCAGAGGATCTTGCTGAATCTCGTGTAGCCCTGGAATATGGTGCACCTCTGCAGCAGATGCGTGATGTGGCGAGTCGTGTAAAGAGTCAAACGGGCACGTACTCACATACGTGGACCCATTGTGAGATTCACCCTAGTATGATTCTTGGTATTTGTGCTAGTATTATTCCGTTCCCCGATCACAACCAGGTAAGTCGACTTCGTTTATTATTGTTAGCCGTTTTGCTTAATTACAATAGTCACCACGTAACACCTACCAATCTGCTATGGGTAAACAAGCCATGGGTGTATACCTAACAAACTATCAGACACGTATGGATACGATGGCCAACATTCTTTACTACCCACAAAAGCCTCTCACAACCACCCGTTCCATGGAGTTCCTTCGATTCCGAGAACTACCTGCTGGTCAGAACGCAATCGTTGCCATTCTGTGTTACTCTGGTTACAATCAGGAAGATTCCGTGATTATGAACCAAAGTAGTATTGATCGTGGCTTGTTCAGAAGTCTTTTCTTCCGAACGTACATGGATGCGGAAAAGAAGGCGGGTATGATGTTTATGGAAGAGTTTGAGAAGCCGACGCGTGAAACAACGCTGCGATTGAAGCACGGAACGTACGAAAAGTTGGAAGACGATGGATTGATTGCTCCCGGAACACGTGTGTCAGGCGATGATATTATTATTGGCAAAACAGCACCTATCCCAATTGAATCGGAAGAATTGGGACAGAGAACACAGACGCACTCGAAACGAGATGCTTCAACACCCTTGCGTAGCACCGAAACTGGTATCGTGGATCAAGTCATGTTGACAACAAACCAAGATGGTTTGAAGTTTGTGAAAGTACGTGTCCGTTCTACACGTGTTCCTCAGATGGGCGACAAATTTGCATCGCGTCACGGTCAGAAGGGTACTATTGGTATTACGTATCGACAGGAAGATTTCCCTTTCACTGCCGAAGGTGTTACTCCCGATCTGATCATCAATCCGCACGCCATTCCTTCTCGTATGACAATCGGTCACTTGATCGAGTGTTTGCTCGGTAAAGTATCGACTCTGACGGGTAACGAAGGTGACGCGACACCTTTCACGGAAGTCACTGTCGAAGCCATCTCGCAGGCACTGTCAGCGGCTGGCTATCAGCAACGTGGTTTTGAAGTGATGTACAACGGTTTCACCGGACGCAAATTGAACGCACAGGTCTTTGTCGGACCTACGTACTACCAGCGTCTGAAGCATATGGTGGACGACAAGATTCACAGCAGAGCTCGTGGTCCAGTTCAGATCCTTACCAGACAGCCGGTCGAAGGTCGTTCAAGAGATGGTGGTCTGCGTTTCGGTGAGATGGAACGTGATTGTCTGCGTGGAGATACCCGCATCACTTTGGAGCATATGAGTGTCCGTCTGGATTCTCTTGCCCGATCTTCGGGATGGCAATTATTGGCATACAACGAGAACAAGCGCGGTGCTGAACTCGACAATATGGTTGCTTTTGCCGACAAGGGCAAGCGTCCTTGTGTCCGTGTTCTATTTGAGGATGGTAGCTATGTGGACGCTACGGATGATCATCCATTCCTCTGTGAGGATGGCGGATGGAGACGGGCAATAGAGCTTGATGGAAGGCGCGTCAGCAAAGGCATTGAAATGCCGCTTGTAGATATCGAAGATGAAATGGCAGCAACTTCCACAACCGACATAGAGGAGTACCATCGACAATGCGCAATATACCGTTTGCTTGGCTACACGTTGATGAATAGCAGAGTTCTTTCTGACCGTTCAGTGGCAATTGAAGCAGAGCGACTGTACGACGCTAACCGTATCGTTGCTGATATCGCACGCGTTGGCGGAGGAGATATCACGCCAGTGGAACGTTATGCTAACATGTACCAAATCATCTTACCTTTGAACATACTGGACTTGCTTGAGCAGGCGAACGGTGAAAAGCTGAGTGAAAGCATTGCTACTGCTACTGTACCAGCTACCGTATTGCAAGACAATTTCCCTCTACCATTGCTCCGAGAATTTGTTGCTGCTCTTCTTGGCGCTGCCGCAGAAGCACCATTGCCATCTGGAGAGGATAATGGCTTGGGTCGCTTCACGGATATTGTGTTCAGCCACACCAAGGTACAGTCGCAAGAGCCATTGCTCAAGTCGTACATGGGACACATGAAACAGTTACTGGTGCGTCTGGGCATTAAGTCCAATCGTATCTCGGTTCACAGCAAGACTCAGTCACCTCAGCATAACTCTAAAGAAGAAGAAGAAGAAGAAGAAGGAGAACATGTCTCAACAATGCATCTTCATATTGACGCGTCGCAGTCAATTACTTTCCACGACCGCATCGGCTTCCGCCATTCTATGCATAAATCTCTTCAACTGGAAGCAGCCGTTTCCTATTATCGATCATGCGAAGAAATCTGCTACCAGACGATGCTGATGCAACACGTTCAAGAGCTGTCGACACAGAATTTCGGTAGCCTGGAAGAATGTATCTCAACTGTTGAACGCCAACTGGCGGAACAACGACCTATTTATCATCGACATGTTTCAATCCCATCACTTGAGCCAACCGAGACTTCTCCATTCTCAAAAGACAACAAAGAACTTGCACGACAGAGGCTTCCTACTGTAAGCCGGTTCCTGCAGTCTACAGGGGCCTGCAACTTCTTCGACAAGCAGTCTTGCTTGGACCGTGACACATTACCTGTGATGCAACTCAAAGTACACTCTGTTAAGCCAATTGGCGAGCATCCTGTCTACGATATCCAGGTACACAAGAATCACAACTTCATAGGAAACGGTGCAGTGGCACACAATTGTATGATCAGTCACGGTGTTGCTCAGTTTTTGAAGGTAAGAAAAAAACATGGTAAAATTCATGATGGGTGTTTGTATTGACCTTTTTTATGTTGTAGGAACGTCTGTTTGACGCTTCTGATGCCTACCGTGTTCACGTTTGTGATATCTGTGGTCTGATGGCAATCGCAAACTTGAAGAAGAACAACTTTGAATGCCGGTCATGCAGGAACAAGACTCGTGTATCGCAGATCCATATCCCTTACGCCTGTAAACTGCTGTTCCAGGAACTTATGGCAATGAACATTGCACCACGCATGTTCGTAGACGCTGATCAGCTTTAAAAGTATATTTTTTTCCCAAAAATAAATAAAAATCAATGTGTAAAAAGGAATTTTAGCTTTAATCATCTAGAACTTTCTTGTTATTCGGGTTATTCTTGCATGCTGCTTTGATTCCCGCGGGATCTACATGTGCGACTCATATCATCCATCATTATTTTCGGAGTAAGGTAGTATCCCAGTGATATCCTATGTTTTCAACAAAAACCGAGGGATTGAATTAATTACTCAATCTTCCTCACAATGCAAACGTAGCTCTTCATGAAACAGTAGATTTAATATAGAAGAAAAGTTGTCAATAGGCTATAAATCGAACTACATGTCGTTTGCAGTCCATGCGGTTGTATCTTGCTTGAGCACGGAAGTTATTACTAGGGAAAAAGGTGCTTGATGATGCTTTTGATTGATATGACCTCCAGGGGAAAATGGCCTATGTAGCGTTACTTGTGGATGCTTGATTCGCGTCGGTATAATTGGCGAGATGACAAGAGTCGCAGGGCTGCTGACCATTGTTAAATGGTTATCGGATGGCTGCGCTTCAGAGACGCCGCACCCACATTCTAACGGCGCGTACCTATCTTCTTTTTTTTTTTTTTTTGTCCGATGTATATCTGCTTAGTTGTGTCGGAAGAACTTCATTCCCATCCAATTCAACATGATGAAATAAATGCCAACAATCGCTGTAATAGGTACAAGTAGACAATAATATTGGTCGTCTTTGAGATAATCCAACACCTGAATACGAAAGATCAATATTATGTCGGAAAAAGATAAGACTTACTTTGTTCTGGGTATAGGGGACGTAATTGCTAGCAACCAATGTATACATGGTTGTAAGAAACATGATCATGGTAGCTGCCAACAACGCGTAACCCCAGAGATAGGTTGTATCTGGTATTGTCTCTGGGGGATGGGCTGTCATTCGTCGCATATACAGTTGACCGACACCACTGCCTGCAGATGCTCGTGGCAGTAGAATGGATTTCGATGGTCGACGACGATGCGTAAATGACATGTTTGTTGAAGAAAGAAAAAGAAGGACGTCACGTTGAAAGTTACCCGAAAATTCAACAAGCAAACAAGATAAACTATTATATTTATGAATGTTTAATTGTTTTATCCAAAAGTTACATCCATGAAATAAGTATTCTATCAATCTATTTTTTTGGGACGTAATCTTTGGATAAGTCGATATGTGCCAAATGGGTGTTGGTAATTTTGATCCTTTTGCTGCGAACTTTTGATCGCTTCGGTTTAGGCTAAAATACAGAACACCAGCTAAGCCGAAGAGGGGTAATAATGCATCACTTACATCTGTAACCACCTTTTTCTCAAAGACTTCCATGGTCTTCAGACCAGCTACAAGAAGAAGAAGAAAAAAGGAATGAGAAAAACCCAGTATGTGTACATCCTTTCTTTCTTTACCATTCTCAAGCGCCTTAGGAAGGTCTGTTTCATCAGGTATGGAGATATCGCCCCACATTTTCTTAAATTCATCATCGATCATCGTATTATACTGCATATCGTTGTGGAAGAGCACTCTCGGGTTGCCATCTTTGTTGCGGATCACTAGTATCCTTCCTTCGGAAGCTAACTCTTCCACCGCATTCCCCAGTTTAGAGTAGGAATCTTTCAAATCTTTGTAGTCCATGCCACCCTCGTTCTTTTTTGATATTAGTAATGATAATAGGTCATCCTTGCTCTTAATCTGGTACGTAGGCTGTAGAGAGAAACCGGAGGATTTAGTAAAGAACCGAAAAAATTCCATGCATGTCAACCTTATAAGCAAACGTTTTGTTGACGGGATCAAAGTCAATCTTGTCGTTATGAATCAATTTCTCCCATAAAGAGGGATTTTTTGTAATATCGACTTTGGCGCGCGATTGAATACTGACAATAGATTGCGGATGGTCACAGTCCTATCCGAAGACCTTCAGCCAAATCGCTGATTGACCCAGACGGCTTTTTTTTGTGTTTTTACCCTAAGGAACTGGATCACCGTATACAGTTGACTCATCGCATGGTGGCCAGTACCCGTATTCGCAGGTTGTGAATAGACTACAGAAGCAAATTGAGCCACGATCAGAAAGAAACAATCGGAATACCAGTCGCTTTCTTTGCTCTTTTTTTCGATTCTTGACTGGATGATTCAAAAGATGCTTTGGTGTTGTTGGAAATGTATCCAACTGATCTTGGCTCTGTGGCATGAGCTTGCGTGGTGCCCGCTCGTTTTACGCCGAGCACAGTGTTTGCAGACTGAGAACTCTTAAATCTTTTTAATTGATCTGAAAGTTGTGACATGTTGGACTTTTTATTGTGAAAAAGTAAAAAGACAAGTGATGCCAGAAAACCTGCTGCTTAACTTCCACATTTCATGACGTGTGATTCAAAAGATTTTTTATGTGCCCTTATTGGTGCACGTAAATCGAAGCCAATTCTCCTATTGCACGCTCTGTGCAACCTTTTCTATGAACGACAATGGTTGCTCACACACTAGCAATAGAGGACAATGTGATATGATTGGGTCCTAAGTACTGAAAGTACTCATACGAGCAGATAGTTGGACGGAAACCCTGTCCGTGCCAATCTACTTCGGTGAATATTACCCAGCATCGAGCAAATAACCACACCATGTGCCATTCAAGCACTAACGACTACAATGCATGTTGCTTGAACCACGACACTATTTTTACTCGTGCCAATCCACTCCTGTTGTCGACAAAAGTTATAATGCAAACTTATATTCAGTTGATACAATTCGCAGCAGATGATGCTGCAAATTCTGTAGGTTACAGTTTATTTTGGTGTAGATGAAAAGGGAAATCGAATTTAGGCAGTCTTGGCAACCTCTGAAAAAAAAAAAGATTGATTTCGTTAGGTCATGACACTCAGAAGGTTCACGCTTTGACTTACTCTGAACATCGGAAACAGCCTGCTCCAAAATCTGTTGCTGGATCTTGGGGTCTTGCAAGTCCTTCTGGATCTTCTCGATCAAGTAGGCAGCCAATTGCTTCTGCTCACGCTCACGGACGCTAGCCTCATGGCGGACCCACGAATCCAAGGTGCTCTTGACTTCCTGGGCAACGGCGACCTGTTGCTTCAATGCGAAAGCCTCGGCTTCCAACTTGGCAGTTTCGCGCGAAAGCTCGAACAAAGCCTTGGTGACGTCAACAAGATCCTTCATTTGGCCGACTTCGTTAATGCGTTCCTGAACGGCAGACTTGTGGTCCAAGCGAGCTTGGTTCAAGACGTTCTTGATACGCTGTTTTCAATCATAAATTAGTAACCCGAATAATAATAACAATTCCTATTGATATAGTCATACGTTGATGTGCTCATTAGCCATGTTCAGGTAGGGTTCACGGAGGTACTTGATCAAAACAGCCAAAAGACCACCGGAGGCAACCAAGACCAAAGTTTCTTCGTTGAAAACATAGATCTCCTTGGAAACGAGGAAGGTGGCCAAACCAGTGCTGAGAGTAACGAAACCGGTCTTGGAAACGAAAGAGTTACCGGGGAGCGACTCAATAATGCTGGCAGCCTTCTGCTTAGGCTCAACTATACCGTTCTATAAATACACCGTACTTCCCCACTAATTTTTTTTTTACGGCAGACACTTTTTCCACTTGTGCCTTAACCAAACTTCTCCCGAAAAATGATAATACTAATATAAAAAAAAAAAAAAGAACAACGGAACCTACCCTCCTTTTCGGTGGTGTAGCTGCGAAGACTGAAACAAGTAAAATGCGCGTTGTTAGCAATGACACATGCAAAAAAAAAAATAATAATAATAATATCGAAGCAGG
Source organism: Saksenaea vasiformis B4078 (assembly GCA_000697055.1). Classification (NCBI taxonomy): domain Eukaryota; kingdom Fungi; phylum Mucoromycota; class Mucoromycetes; order Mucorales; family Saksenaeaceae; genus Saksenaea; species Saksenaea vasiformis. Next base: position 14,422 of record JNDT01000831.1, read on the forward strand.
TTCTAATGCTTACGCTGAAATACCGAGAGTCTTGCGAGAGGCAAGCATGGGACGAGTAACGGCGGCAGCTGTAAGTCGCGTCAATTAGTTCGGTCGTGTCTTTGACAAGCTGGTACGTGAAATTGTTACCTGCAGCGTTCTTGGTCAACAATCTGAAAGCCATTGGCTACCGTAAACAATAATTGGTTAATGAACTGACCATCAGAGAAGCATAAAGATTCAATTTCGAGCTTACATCTATGTCTTTTACGAAAGGGAAGCAGTCGTTGCTTTTTTTCCTTTTTGTTGCCGCACTGTTATTTTTATTTTATAGTACGAATATACACTACAATTTGGGTGAAAGACCCCCCTACCTGTCGCTATTTGAAATACAAAGTGACGTAATTCAAGTCTCCGAGAACGAATTTTAGGCTTTATTCATATCAAAGTGGCTTGGTCAATCTTCATGCAGATCGGTTTTCGAGACCCTATCGAGGCATATGAACAGCAAGCGGTCTTCGTAAGGTAAAGTTTAGAGTACACTTAGTAGATACGCGGTAGTGCAACGTATGGATCCCAGGAGGAGCTCTGGTCAGACGCCTCTCTAACAGCTCTTTGAGCCCAGTTTAGATCTAAAATTGACTCGGGCAAAAACTTTTGGTTCTCGGGCAAAACCTTTTTTTAAGTGCAGCTTGAAGTTCGGATCAGGTCTGAAAACGCTTTTGCCCAGATCAATTATCAGATACTCTATGAAGATAAAGAGTAGTCGAATAACTGATGCAGACAGCTATCTTTAGCTAGAAACCAGACGCCTCCAGGAGGAATATTGTGGTGCAGTACCACTGTAACTATGGAATAAAGAACCAAAGACTTGTACATGTTCGAAATTTTATGCACACGTCATATTTATTCTTTATTGCTTTAGAGCTTCTTGGTCTGTTTCGGAATAGTAAGGCAGCTAATGTTCAAGTAGGAACAGAAGCTATTGATGACAACTACGGCCCAGCGCAAGTAGGCCAACAATGCAAACACGAAGAATCCACAAATATAAAAAAATTCAGTTTCGGCCGTAAATATGGGAGAACTAGAGAGCAGAAAGAATAGTGTTACGCAGGTAATGCATGTCATTAAATGATACGTACATGAATTCTAATCTCGGTAGATTGGTGATAACAGCTCCTCCAATAAGAGGAATCAAGAGGACGGTGAATTTTGGAAAGCTGGATTTCGTCAGGTGTGCGAGAATGATCTTGGTAGCCATTCGACCAAATACAATACCGGTTGTAATGGCAAAAATGATAAAATGATGGTTAGTAAGGATGTAGGAATAAGGAGAGGTAACCCAGAAGAAAAAGGATGCAACGTAGGTTGCAATAGGTAGGTTCTCTGCGATCATTGTCTTCAAAAAAGGCTTGTTGCGGGCACGACATGCCTTATACATGGCGTAAAAGCTGAGTCATGCAGATGAATACAAGAAAAAAAAACCAATATATATATATTTGTAGTACATGAAACTTACCATGACGGGCAGTGCATGAAGATCAACAGCAACCCAACCCACCACAACAGAGCGTGTGACCATGAAAGAGAAGTCACGGCCTCTGGTATCCATGATGCCTTGATGATCTGTCCCACTGGTTGCTGCCATACGGACGGGCCTAGCCTTCCCAGTTAAATTTTTCCTCTGCCACATCTTAATCAATATTTACCATAGATGGAAGAGACGACAAATATAATGCATGAAAGGATGACGCCCTCTGTCGGGGCATTGACATAGCCCAGATAGAGTACGCCGGTGTGGTATTCTTCAGCGGTCGAGAGATAGAAGCCAAGCATAGCAATACTATACAACATAATGCTAGCCATTGAATGACCCATACCAAGTGCAGATGCTTCCAAAACAGCTGCAAATGAGCAATTAAGCGCATCACATCCATGATCAAAAAGCTCTCCTAAGGGACTGGATGTCCCTGTTCGCCGGGCCTACAAGCTCAGTGTCAGGTACGGCGATACTTGCATCCACAGAAAAAAAGAAAGGAAATTGTACCTGTTTTCCGTCTACGTTGTCAAAGGTGGAGTATAGCCAAAGGCCTACAGCAAAGCTGAAATAGATCCACCGAGGACCCCCTTCGGCATCCATTTCTGGTGAGAACATGACGGCGATCACAACGTTGATCACCATGAACAACAAACCAATCAAGGTGATCAAGTTTGGACTGAAAAGTACTGTAAACACAAAATGCGCAAGAGACGAGACTATCACACTAATACTTGCGCCATCCACATGGGGAAGAGGGTGATCGCCCAATTCCAGTAGTGTCGGAGAATGTACTTTGTTGTAAACGATCGGTCAATGGCAGCATACTTGTACAGTCTTAGATTGGCAAGCTGTTCCTGAGACAGGAACTCGGCAGAGAACAAAGACGGCATGCAAAAGGAAAGAAAAACGAAGTAGGACGCGTGCTGTTTGTGCACGCAGAATCGTTCACTTGCAACAACAAGACTCGGGCCACCCGCTATCGGACAGCTACAGTAAAGCCAAGTCAGATCACGTGTGACGGCAGCTGCAATTTTGTGCCTCTCTGTTGCGCCCTTGTGGTTCATCACAGTACCACCACCCTTTATTTTCCTTTTTTTTTCACGAGCTCGCGCTAAATACGCGTCATATTTCCGAACAAAGCACATGAACTGATCATAGATCTTGTCACAACTCGCGATCAGTTCTGATTTGGAACTCCGGCATGGACTTGATGTGAAGCATCTCTGTGATACAGCACTGCGAGTTAGATCCGGATTTACACGATCTCCTTCTGACGACCTTCAGCAGCGTCGCATTTTGATATAGATAGTGCAAGAAGACCTAGCTACCCTTCCCTAGGCATACGTTCAGGGCAAGACGCGCATAAAGCAGGTTGCGCTTCTGTGGCCATTGCCATCCTATTTTCCGAGGCTTGCTATACCTATGAAACAATTAAATAAAGGTACCTAGCCTTGTACAGAAAAAGAAAAATGGTACAGATGTGACATGCTCTAGCGAAGCGTCGGTGTTTTGCGACCACTTATTCCGACAGCGTGAGAAAGACAGATGTTTTTCATCGTACACTTCCATCACACATGCTACATGAGAACGTCATATATATAAAACAAACAATGGATACATAAAATAATTCGCTCTTTTTTCCTTGTTGATTACGTACCTGTTTTCTCGTATAGGATACTGATCGAGCGAATTGAAGGGACAACACCATAAATGATTTACGTCTATTGTTGTTACCGACTTCTTCTGATAAATTGCTCTTCGTCGAAGATTTATGCTCCAGACGTCGAAATGTGGAAAAGAGCGGCCTATTATGTTAAATTAGACAGTAAGTCTGCATCGGAAGATCAGATGTAATGGAGAAGTTTCCACGACGGACGTGGGAAGCACATGGAACACGAAACAGCTTACAGGGATAGGCGGGTAAGATGTTATGCGGGTTACTTGTTTATCTCGGGCATGAAATCGTAGCGCTTATTGCCCGCAAATTGATGTGGAAAGTAAGCTTCCACAAGAGGAGACATGAACGACATTCCGGTTGTCGTGTGAACGTCAGGTTGTTGGTATTTCAGGAATCGCTCAGGTCTATAAGCAATTTTCATGGAGCGCAACTGAACAATTAGACATAGTGCGAACCAGCATCGCTAGGGAGCTGAGAGGAGATAAATAAAAATCTATCTGAAGTGGGGGCACAGCCACAATCCCTAATAACGCTTTCTACATACCAACTGCCAAAAGAAATAGGGAGTCCCATTTTGAGCGATGTTCCTACATGTAGGATTGATGAACGAAAGCGATCCGCTTGCAATTCTCCCTGTCGAAGTTGGAACCACGAATTGCAATTTCAATTATCTTTGCTGAGATATTACGGACAATATCACCCCTGTTTTCGAGGATAGTATATAACATGGGGAAAAGCATGGATGCCCGGCGTTGCAAAGATAAAAATGGCGGAGGAATGGTCAGTAAGGACACCATCAGGCTATGGAGCGCAAACAACTTTTGCACATTCGACCGAATACTCGAATTTCAATCAGGCATCTAGCAACGGATAACTCGCGAAAGAAGTAACCATCGTCACCAGCTTCGGTCATCCATACCCATTTTTTGGACATGGTGGCATTGTCCAGACTACGTTTCCTGCTGGCTAATAAGTCTTACTGGCGTTCCGATAAAACGATAGTTGACAAGAATTTGCTGAACGGCCACCAGGCTATTTCTTGCGCTGTTTTTGCGAAGCTTCTTTTCGCTAATCTTTCTTCTTGCGACATTACCTCTCGAGAGGTGTCCTCTTATCATGTATTCTCTCACGAGTTTTAGGTACCTCGGCTTATGTATACGTATCCATTTCGAGAGAGAGAGAGTTCCGTCGCAGCGGGGTAGTTTACAAGGCTTTGTTCTATTTCCGTTTGGTAGAACAATACAATTGCTGCATAGAAATATATTTGGAAACATTATTGCATTGATCCGGGATAACAGCATGTATGTTATGCAACTATCTCATTTGCACTCACCCAGAGATTGAAACCATGACTCACAATGATATAATCCACCCTTTTTCTTTTTCTTAGTAAGCAACATATACACACAATCGTGCACATGATGTTGTGCAATCTGAAGACGGGGAAGATTGTTATGTCCAGTTAACTGTATTCTTGTAATTGATCGGTAGATATTGCGAGAGCTAGTTCATTTTCGGAATTGGGGCTTAGTGAACCAGTAAGACTTTTTTTCTGGTAGCCGTTTCATCGGTCAAGCTGCCAGGCACTCCGACAAATCAAATCTGGTCGCAACATATAAACGGCAGATTATACCTAACGAATAAGCGTAGGTATACCTGGATTATAGTGCATGGACTGAGATTCGTCCTACTGCGCTCTTAATAGCTAAGAATTTGATCACAGAAAGAGGGTTCTAGACCGTTTAAATTTTGGGTTAAACGCTATGGTGGCAGAGACTGTAACGCCATTCAAACGATGCACGCTTATTTACTTGTCTGTGGGATTTTTGATGAGTCAGGCAAGATAGTCAACCATCGAAAAGGTATACCCTTTATCAACATTCTGACAGCTTTTACCTTCCTTGTCCTATAACAAAAATGGCTAGGATATTTTCTTCCTTCTCTTCAGTGAGACCAACAAGTAGGAGATCAGATGGTTCGTCATGCATGTCATGTTCTACCTGAGGCCTGACAACAACATGGTGTTTGTTTGTTCTCTCCCATGAGATGTACATAGAACTACCCATTTGGTCATAGCGAAAAGCTTAGCATGGTTGGGATGCAAGTAGATTGTTTCTAGTTGTCTTTCAAAAACAGTAGAGGTTCTCTGCCGAACTCCGCTTCTTTTTTAACAAGAAACAAGTTGACGGTACCACGGAAGCACTCACCCAAGTCATGGTAACACAAAGAAAAAGGATATGGGACCATTCTTAGTTGTTCAAAAGAGTTTGGATTGTATATATATAAAGCAAACATAAGATGTCATGGAAAACAAAAAGCATGTGATAAATAATAAGAGAAAGAAATGAGTTGAAACAGGATTCATTCGAACTGAGCGAAGTTCCATCATGTCGTTGTCGGGTTAAGTGTCGTACTCCGACTTCCAAGGTGACTTCTTTCAAGAAGGGCTTGGCGAAACATCCGAGCGGTGAAATTGAGTACTTGTTTTCCCTCTTTTCTCCTTTTGCAGAAGAACGAAAAGAAAAGGAAGATTAGGTTTTTTTTTTATTTTGGTCCATTACTTTTAAGCCTCTCCTTCTTTTTCTGTAACCCATTATAGCATACCCTTCTTTTTTTCTGCTTCTTCTTTTTTTCCCTTTTCTCTCACCTTACAAAACCTACCTATTATAACATATACATATAGAGTCAACTCTCTCTGTTTCTCTCTCGCTCTCTCGCTCTCTCTGTATTCCTCTCTCTATATACATACTTCCTCTCTCTCTCTTTTTTCTTTTCTTTTCGCTCTATCTCTCTCTTTCTCTTTCTCTTTCTCTCTCTCTCTCTCTCTCTCTGTCTGTTTATCGGAGGCCACGTGTTGGCGTTTTTTACCAGCGACATAACCCCTACTTTACAATTGAGTGGATGAAACCAGGATAAAAAAAAAGACCTCCAGCATCTCTAACAATCACTTTTTCAACCTTTTTGTCGGCTTATGTACCCGCAACAAACACAGTACCAGCCCTCACTCGACGCCATGTCGCAAGCCGTTTACCATCCTGCTCCACCACGGCAACATCAAACCACTAGCCACCCCTTACCTCCTCTACCCGCCGTACCTTCAGCTTCGTCTTTACAGTACCGAGTGAATGGCGTAACAGTCGTACAGCCGAATTATCAACATACCACCAATACGACCGCCTCCGCAGAACCACTACCCAGTGCGACCGACCTGAAGCCGACCGTACCACTGACAATACCTCAACTTGCAGAATTTTCATCCACCATGGTTCATTTGATGTGGCACGCACGGAAACCATCCGTCATGGCATTACACAGTCAATCAAAATCTTTAGCCTCTTCACAACTACCGCCAGCCACAGATCATAACCGGGAAAATGCAAGCGTCGCTAGTGGAACGAGTAGTGCATTCAGGAAGTTCTGTCGACAGGTAAAAGGAAAAACGGAGATAGACGCGTACCTACTATGTCTATGAAGAAAAAAAAGGAAAAAAAAAGGAAAGAAACACACAAAGAGAGAAAAGAGACAAGTGCGTTTTGTGTGTGTGAGTGTGTGCGTGTGTGTGCGCGTGTATGTGTGTGCGTGCGTGTACGTGTGTGTGTGCTTTTTTTTTTCGTATGTGGAGCTGGGGTTTTTGGTTTGTGTTCGTATAATACTCACAATGCTATACATCTATGTATAGATTTTACATGCTACGCAGCTTTCAGAATCTGTCGTGTTACTTTCTCTCAAATATATTGCGATGCTTCTTCAGAATAATCCTCATATCCAAGGTGCTGAAGGTTCTGAATATCGACTTTTCACCGTGGCCTTGATGCTTGGTAAGTAGCCAAATGCCGAGCCATCCACCTCATTATTTCATCAGCGAACAAATTTCTGGATGATAATACATTCACCAACAAGACATGGTCAGATGTATCCGGGATGAAAGTAACGGACTTGAACATTATGGAACTTGAGTTTCTGGACGTGTTACGGTTTCGATTATTTGTGCGGAAGGATGAATATGAACGGTGGAAGACAGCATTGATGAATTTCAGAAACCAACTGCAGGGTTCCAGTCAGGTGGATGAACAACAACAACAACAAAAGATTATTGAAGCAACTCTGGAAAGTATTGGTCTTACAATGTTACAACAACACGACCATCAACAACAGCAGCAACAACAACAACAACAACAACAACAACAGTGGTCACAGCAACAAGAGGCTGCTCGACAACAACAACAGCAGCAACAGGTTGCTGCTCAGCAGTATCATCAGCAGTACTTGTATCTGCTTTCAAAAGCACAGCAGCCACAGTTCCCTACACAACCACTGAATCGTCCTCTTGTCCGTGTACCGCTACGAATACCTGTTCATCCTACATACCGTCCCGCGATGCAAGCAACCACAGCGGCTCCACAATCGAGCACAGCCATGTACGATAATCGCTCTACAGCACCACCGCCACCGACAGGTCAGCATGCAATGCATTACACCACCAATTCAGCAAAACGTACACCTGCTATGCAACAAGCCATTCTTACACCCACCTCTGTGGATTACGTACAACAACAGCAACAGTACCCACAAAAGACACAACAACAACAATTGCATCCACCCACAGCAACGGTTGTTGCGAGCACACCACAACAAACACGACCCATTTACGATGACTATGCTCTTCCGCCACAACCCATGACTGAGCAGACACCGATGTACCAGTCATCACAACCCCATCATCCACCTGCAAGTTATGCTGCTGTGCAATCACAGGTGTACGTGCCGCATCCGTCGTATGCACATCATCCACCATCACAACCCCCACAAATGTCCACACCTAGTACTGTAACAACCACAACACATACAAATCACCGGGCAGGGTCCGTACCGCCGACGGCAAGTATGGAACTGGCTACACCGACACAAGAATATCAAACGGCACTCCCACACACATCCATGCAAGCACCGACACAATCTCGGTACCACTACGCGACACCGTCCTCCACGCCCACACCGGGACACGCGATGAATGAGCATAATCCATATTTAAATAACAGTGGCGCACAGCCATACCAAGCAAGACCGCCACCGCCACGGACATATTACATGGATCCCAAACCAACCAATGCCGTAGATTATAACTACAATGTAAAACCAAATGACATGTATGGACAACGACCGCAAGCTTCTGCACCACTCACAGCGCGTAATAATACGCCGTACCAAGTAAGAAAGAAAGAAAAAGACAAATGCTTGTGATTGATTGAATGGAAAAATAATAATAATTTTAGAACACGTATCCACACCCCAATGCACCACCACAACAACCACAAGGTTATAACCGTCGGAAACCATCCCATCCACCACCACAAGATGGCCCCGTTCCGGAAGACCCGGCCACAGCAGCCGAATCGTATCGCATGAATAGACATTAACCCACTCCTCCCTTTTCTTTCTTTTTTTCTTTTTTTCTTTCTCATTTTCGCTAAAAACCATGCCTTTTTTCTTCTTTCTCTTCTTCTTCTTCTTCTTTATTATTATTATTATCATTATTAACACAACAGACCTGTTGTTTTTTTTCTTTTCTTTTACAAGAGATTGATGCCAGCACATCTCGCTCATTCTTTTTTTTTTTCTTTTGTCAGCTTTCCATAGCAAGAAAAAAAAAAAAAAGAAGACGCTGACGCCATCCTGGAAGAGAGTACGCGTGCATGCGGCTGTTGATTGTGTTGTTGGTTTTGCTGGTGCTATACTTTTCATTCCCCTCTCCTCTCCTCTTTTTTTTTTTCCTTTTTCTTTTTTTTTTTTCATTATGATGTATCTCTTTGTTAAAAACATATAAAAGATCCGAACGCGCCCCGTTTTGATTTGCGGCAAGCCAGCCAATTAACAACAGGATGTGTCTATATCTAAGCGAGTTCAACGGTCTATCTTTTTATTCTATTACAAAGTCGATGATGATGATTCGTGCAAAACTACACCGTCTTTGCTGACCACGCGTGAAAAGTACTGAGGAGCCAACACCCCGTCTACACCTGGCGTCAAGATGACATCGTTCGCCGAACGGTAGAATGGAATACCGTCTACATGGAACAAAGGAAAATTTAGCTACGGGAGAGAACAGCAAAGTACGAAGTACAGCTCCCCACCTGCAATTGCTTTCGCCATATCGATATAAATAAATACATCACTTGCATTTCTCATGCCTAACGTAAATGTTTGTCTTAAAAATAAAAAGCAGCCAGAACTTCTTTTTTTTTTTTTTTACCACTAATGACGCCTTTATCAGACGGCAATCCTGGTGCTAAATGAATATGATTCCGATTCATCGTTTTCAGTCCCTGCGCTTGGATGGAGGGCCAGTGTCGACGTACAGTTCCATGCACGACTGTCGGCAAGGGCTCAGTACATTGGACGAGATCCATGTTCCCCAGTTGACGCATGGAATGACCCTGGGTGGCGCGGATCCACCATGTATCGTCTTGCCATTTCAGTTGATAACGTTGCTTGTCATTGGTACGGACAACATACTGTATCGTCTCCACAGTAACGCCTCGGAGTTTAGGCCGTGCCAACTAAGAAAAAAAAATGAGTACAATGAGAATGGCATGCGGGCCGCATGATCAAGTTGTTCCTTTTTTTTTTTTTTTTTACCAGATCATCGAGTCGTACATAACCATCGGTTGTCATGTCAAGCTTTTCTTTGACAGCACCATGGCGAAGGATATAGCTCAATAGTTTTGATAATCGTATTGTCTGAGCTTTGTCCAAGACCTCTTCTCCCTTTGACTCGTCAGCCTGCATAATTTCACTCGAAAAAAGAGAAAAAGGCAAGGCTGCGGGTAGATCACTGTTTTAAAAATACGCCACCCACTACACAATGCCCCACTTTCTACATGCTTTCAATAAAACATAGACAAACAGAGTATGATATAATATATATATATATATATATATATATTTTATATAGAACAGCTAGGAAAGGGTCTGCTTGCCATGCCTCAGGACTTTTTTTTTCTTTTTTTCTTTTTTTTCTAATTGGCAGTGCACATCTCCAGCTGATAAAGTAAACTTGTCCCTATATGCAAGTACAAACAGAGAAAAATAGAACATAAAAATAGTAGTTATCCATTTTCCTAGACTTACGTGGTTAGGATATGATTTTTTTTTTTGGGGGGGAAAGTGAGGCTTGAGAAGTGGGGGAAGAAAGGTGAGAAAGATAAAAAAAAAAAACAATGCTTTGACAATGAAAAAAAGATAATAAAAAAATGTAAGAGAGAGAGAGAGAGAGAGAGATAGAGAGAGAAAAAAAGAGATAGAGAGAGAGAGAGCGAGAGAATGGCCAAGTTGGTCTAAGCAAATTAACCGCTGCAGCTAATGCAGGCATCCTTGTTGTCCAATGAACAGGTCATGGCTGCAAGGTTTTCTTCTTGGACTTTACGTTCTTCAACACTCAAATCCTTCAGTGCAAGTTGATCTACCGTGAATTTGATGGCATCCACTGCAGGTCTTGATCGTAAGTAGTACATGCCTGTCTTAAGTCCTTTCTTCCAGGCATAAAAGTGCATCGATGTCAATTTACCAAAGCTTGGTTCACCAGCAAATAAGTTCATCGACTGCGATTGATCAATGAATGCGCCTCGATCAGCTGCCATATCGATAATGACACGTTGCGAAAGCTCCCACACCGTTTTATAGAGCTTCTTCAAATCATCAGGAATAGTAGGCACCTGTTGAACGCTACCGTTGTGTGCAATGATGATATTCTTCACTTGGTCGTTCCACAAACCACGCTCAATCAGATCCTTGAGCAGATGGTGGTTGACCACCTGGAACTCGCCACTCATCACACGACGGGTGTAGATATTGCTCGTGTAAGGCTCGAAACATTCATTGTTGCCAAGAATTTGGCTGGTACTAGCCGTGGGCATAGGTGCGACAAGCAACGAGTTACGGACACCATGCTTGGCAATCTTGGCACGCAGACCATCCCAGTCCCAGCGATCAGAAGGCTTGACTCCCCACATGTCAGGTTGTAAAATACCTTTGCTAATAGGCGAACCTTCATACGTCTCGTACGGTCCCAGTTTCTCCGCCAATTCACACGATGCCTCCAAAGCAGCATGGTAAATCGTCTCAAAGATATCCTTATTCAGCTGACGTGCCTCAGGAGAATCAAAAGGATAACGCATCAAGAGGAAAGCATCCGCCAAACCTTGCACACCGAGACCAACACTAGGAAGAAGAAGAAGAAGAAGAAATACATTAGCTTAGCTATAAGAACATGTATGTTACAACAACTCACGGTCGGTGTCTCATGTTGCTTCGTCTTGCTTCTTCTACTGGATAGTAGTTGACATTGATCACCTTATTCAAGTTATTGGTTACGATTTTGGTAACTTGATGCAATTTTTCAAAGTCAAATGTCTTGGTTTCCATGTTGACATATTTTGGCAAAGCCAAAGACGCCAAATTGCATACAGCAACCTCATCCGGAGCAGAATATTCAATAATTTCTGTGCAAAGGTTGGAACAAGTAATGGTACCCAAGTTCTTCTGGTTGGATTTCTGGTTACAGGCATCTTTTTGTTTTGTTTGTCAGTAGGAGATCTCTGGTTTGATCGGTTTTACCTTTGTACAACATGTAAGGCATGCCAGTCTCAATCTGAGCATCCAAAATAGCGAACCAAAGCTTCTGGGCTTCGACTGTCTTTCTTGCCTTGCCGGAGTTCTCGTATTTGGTATAGAGTTCTTCGAATTCCTCACCGTAGCACTCTCCAAGTCCAGGTGCTTCGTTGGGACAGAAGAGAGACCAGGTACCATTGGCCTCCACGCCTAATGTAACAAAAAATATTAGTCGACGATAACATAGATTTGGTTCGGGCAGCCTTACGTTTCATGAATAAATCGGGGATCCACAAGCCTAGGAAGAGATCACGAGCACGGAGTTCCTCTTTACCGGAGTTCTTGCGCAAATCAAGGAACTCAAACACATCGACGTGCCAAGGTTCAAGGTACCTGAATCATCTGGTTATTACATGGGGTTCTCACCTATATTTTCTTTCTCTTTTTTTTTTTAAAAAAAAAAGAATAACTTACATGGCAAAGCTTCCATTTCGCTTGCCACCACCCTGGGTCACAAAACGGGCCGTGTCGTTGTACACACGGAGCATAGGAACAATGCCGTTGGATGTACCATTGGTACCAGCAATGTAGGATCCGGAACCTCGGATTTTTTGGAACCCAACGCCGACACCTCCTGCTGATTTGGAGATCCGTGCGCAAGTCATCAACGTATCGTAGATTCCCTCAATACTATAGACATCATCCTTGGTGTAAATGCATAAAATTCCAAAAAAAGAAAAAAAAGATAAGCAGTTACCTGTCATCCTTCATTTGGACGAGATAGCAGCTGGAAAGCTGAGGACGAGGTGTACCAGCATTGAAGAGCGTCGGTGTAGCATGAGTGAAGTACTTTTCAGACATGTAGTTGTACGTCTCAATGGCAGCATCGATATCTGTGCCATGAATACCAAGTGCGACACGCATGATCATGTGCTGTGGGCGTTCCACTGTCTTGCCTATGGATAAATTTCAGCTTATGGGTTTCAAGAGAAAATAAGTAAAAATGTTCTTTCTTTTACCATCGATTTTCATCAGATAGCTGCGTTCCAAGGTCTTGAAGCCAAAGAAGTTGAAATCGTAATCTCTCTCATACATAATGGCTTGATCAATCTTGGCAGCATGTTCCGTGGTAAGGTCATACAATTCCTTGGAGACCAAAGGGTTATGACATTTAAGTTTAGGATGTTGATGATGATAAAGTTCATGCACAACTCGGCTAAACTCCTGATGGGTCTCCTTATGAAGGTTGGACACAGCGATACGGGCAGCAAGTATGGCATAGTCAGGATGCGCAGTAGTCATATCAGCAGCCGTTTCGGCAGCCAAGTTATCCAGTTCCACGGTGGTGATGCCTGGGTACATGCCAGATACAACCTAGAAACAAAGAGAAGAAGATCAATCTCATGCTGTCGAGATGGCATGACTTTATTCACCTTTTGGGCGATCTTGGGAGGCACAATGAAAGCTTCATTCAGACCATTACAGAGCTTTCCAATGCGCGAGGTGATCTTGTCAAACAGAACCTGCTCTTTCCGACCATCTAAGATAACAAATTAAGTAAACAGAACGCGAAATGACGCGTGAATTTGATCAGGTACAGACGACGCGTTTTTCAAAACAAGACGGTCTGACAAAGTAAGAACATTTACCTCTCTTGATAACAAACATATTGGTATTCTTCTTTCTTTCAATGATAATAAGTAGTTATATAAGAGACGGGTGGCTCTGTTGTTTGTTTTTAAAAAGGCGAAGGAAAAAAAAAAAGAAAAAGAAAGAGACAGGAAAAAAAATCGCGTCGTGGTTCATTTCATTTTGGATCGCGACGCAAACCTCCTGAGGCAAAACATTTAACCGCTGATAGGAATCGTGGATGACCATAGAACCACCAAGTTGGGCTTTGATCGAGAAGTTTACATTGAGATCATCACATCGCATGAATCTAACTTGCCAAAGGTGGGTGGTCACAGTCCCAGAGCTTATCTAACCATTTACAAAGTTTTATTATTGATGGTTTACCCTGAATCACTGTAATCGGGATTGTTTATTTAACGGTGATTGCACGGTGGCATACGTTATAACCTTTATAGACTCCATCTTGTTCAAACAGATCACGAATAGTAAAGCCAACAGTGACATGTGGTTTGAAGTTCTAAATAAAGTTGTTTTTTAGTGACACATCAAATCAAAAACATTTACTTACGTAAGGATCAAAAAGTGCAGGATTGCCTCCGTTGAAATAATAGCAACGGAATATGGCCTCTCGAATTCGAGCGAGGTGAGGCGAGTCCACAATGATCTGATATACCACGTCTTCTTTATTTTCTACCGGGACAGACACTTTACCGAGACAGACCATTTTAAATGACGACGACTGAATGTCATGTTCGCGTGCAATGGCGTTCAGGTCATGAATGGTAAGATTCGCTTTGGCCAACAGCTCATATTCGGGAGGTGTGATCACGGTGATATGTGCTTCTCCGCGAGACAAAAGTGGCTGCTTAGTTGAGTTCAGCTGGTCGAATAATGGCTTGACATAGCGATAAGGAAGTTCCATACCCAGCCAAGGAGGGTCATCTAAACCGACACAACACGTCAGGTCGATAGTCGTGTACCTCCCTTTCTTTTGACTTACCATTATGTTCCTTGAAAGGAATATTGCGGGTATGATAGATCGCTTTTGAAAGAACGACAGGAGGGCCTAGGGAAAAAGAAAGAGACTCGATAAGTTCATCATCGTCTATTTCAAACAGCGCTTTACCTTTCAAAGGTACGCCCAACGGAGATCGGGAGTACTGATGAGAAGTAGCGGAACAAGTAGCATCCACCACAGAGGAAAGTAGAAGGAAAAGGGGCAGAAGAACCCCGAATAGTGGCATGATGTTTTTCATCGTTTAAGAAAGGGAAGAAGAAAAAAAGCGATAAATAAACCCGAGGCGGTTTAAATAAACAAATTTCATTGTCCCAACAACCTATGTTTCCATCATCCCGGGATTCAACAAGGCTCATTGTTCTCGTGAGCATTTGCCTGCTGTCATTCCTCATTCGTCAAGTGACCTCACAGCAGCAGCCGCCATACGATTCAGAACAAGACGATCCTGTTCCTTACGTCGCTCCACCAGTAAACTACACAGACTACTTTAAACCTCTCCATGACGAGTTTGAACAACCTCTCAAGGGCAAAACACGAATTTATTATATTGCAGCCGAGGAAACCACATGGAATTACGTTCCCAATGAAAAGGACTCCATTCATGATCTCTCGCTCGACACATCTCCCGCTCGGCTGAAAGTAACCAGCTGTAGGTTTAACCCTGTATTCAATGGAACTACCTTTTTAAGTGTTTCTTTCCTTTTTATATTTTTAGCTCCCACCACGATCGGTGCGAAATACATCAAAACACTCTATCATGAATACACCGATGCCACCTATACCAAATTGAAACCAAAGCCATCCTGGCAAGGAAATATGGGCCCCATCCTACGAGCCGAAGTAGGCGATACCCTACAAGTCCACTTTTGGAACAAAGGTGCCTATAATTATACAGTCCACCCTCATGTATGTAACTTTGAATTGTTTCTATATCATCGATTATTCATTTTCCGTTCCTGAATCAAAAATTAGGGCGTCCATTATGCATTTGAGCAAGAGGGAGCCGTTTACAAAGGCGCTGTTGCAAATGCCTCCGTCCCACCAGGCGGAAGATTTACCTATACATGGAGCGTCATGCCAAGAGCGGGGCCAGGTCCCGAAGATGGCGACTCGCTCGTATGGGGCTATCATTCGCATGTGCATGACACGGATATGTGAGTCTTATTGGATGTAGCGCTGGTTATAGCTGAGTTTCAGTGTAACAGATACGACGGTCTGTACGGTGCCATCATTGTGTACAGGGCGGGGCATTTGAATCAGACAACCATAGAGAACGAGATCGTCTCCACCGTGTTCTGTAAGATTACATATCCTTTACAAATTGGATTGACATATATACCTTTTTTTTTCTTTATCCTCCAGCCTTTGATGAAAATCATTCCCACCATCTCGAGAAGACGATATCCTCGCTTGCGTCTCAGTTGGACATGAAAGCAATTGACCGTGATGTTTCGTCCAAAAGAGCGTTTGAATTCTCCAATATCAAACCCTCCATCAATGGCGTGATGTATGGCGATTTCAACGATTTGTCATTCGCAATCAACAAGACGGTGACATGGTACCTGTTGGGCTGGGGTAGTTTCCTCGATATCAGCTATGTTAGCTGGGAGGGCGCACATGTCACGTTGTTTGAGAAACAAGTGAACCATGTCCGACTTCTTCCCGCGACATTCCACACCGTACAAGTGAGACCTCTCAAACTTGGAAAGTTAAAATTTGGCTTCCTCGACAATGAAAATGGCGCATTAGGCATGTCCATGCTCTATCGCGTCAAGCGATGATCATGTTGCGTGGGTTACTCGCGAACAAATTGCATATTACATAATAAAATGGGGCCAACATGGGCAGCAAATGAATGGTCTATGTACAAAGATGAAAAAAAAAGAGCAGTAGAGAGGGGGGGGCGATGGATGGGAAAATCGGCTAGCTTAATCTTCCAAACCTTCCAGCGCAAGCGCTTCCAGCGTTCGACTAATAGGTTCTGCAGCAAGCCGTGTTCTGCTATCTTCACCCATCTCCTCAAACACAAAACCGTCATGCCCGTCTTCTCCTTCGTAGAAACGTGAATTACGACCAAATTCCACCTGCTCCAAAGCATCCATCATCACGCCATCCACATCCACATCGACGTCAACCAAGTACCGGTCTTGACTAGAGCTCTGCTCGGTAACATCCTCATTCGCCACGTCGCTGTCAATAGCAGATTGCCGCATTGTTATCTGAGGTGAGGGAGTAAAAGCAATGTCTTCAGAACTAGCAATAGAGGATCCTTTGTTGGAACTCGATGCAGTAGTTGGCGGTTGAGGTGTGCTGACTCCCGTTGAGCTTGCCGAGAAATGCGATACAGGTCGATGTCGCGTACTCGCTGTCGACGCGTCAAACAGATTATCCAGTAGATCTGTCGCACCCAGATTAGAAACTGTCAGCCAAATTGTCATTTACCATTTTTGCGTTTTTTGTAATAGTCCTCCTTTTCCTTCTCTTTTCTTTCCTTCAGATCCCTCAGCTCTCTTTCTTCCTCCGTCATCATTTCAGGATTGAGAAACTTTAATCGAAGACACGAATGTTTCCTAAAATTGACCTGTCCACCCCATAGCCAATGCGGTAAGATGGATGGGATCGTGATTTCAAAGTTTCTGAAATTCTCGACAAATTCGAACTCTTCAGAAGCAATGACATTGGTATGGAGGTATCTGAACTAAAATGAGGTTCTCGTCGAAAAAAAAAAGGACCATAGCCCTTTATCTACCTGGAAAATTCGCTCATAGCGCTGGATGAACTCCACATTTGTAACTTCCTCAAACATGCCACCACTAATCCTGTCACGTCGGCTCCGTCGAGGCAATGGACGTATAATGGGTGATTGGCTGGGTCGATGATGATCTTTTGATAGAGATAGGTCATGAACAAGTGCTGTACACCTTGTTTTTCTCGTTCTTCTTCTTCTTATTACCTGGAGCGCCATTAATGTTTTGTTGTAGCTGAGTGGGATATTGTCTTCTTTCATCTTGTCAACGGCTAGATGCAGCATGTGAATGCCTTGCTGTTCACAGAATTGCTGCATTTCTGGAATGAGTTTGTCAGGAATCAAGGAAAGAATAGTTTTGAGGCGTAACCTTGGTGAAGCGATGATGAGCAAGAGCTCCTTCCCTCTCTCTCCTTCTCTCTTTCTTTCTCTACCTCTTAAGAAAACGCATATTCCGTGCTTTTGGGTATCCTCCTCTAAATACATTTTCTTCCACAAGTGCATAACGAAACGGAGGTATAAGATCCATCATGGTTGCTGGTCAAATAACTCGAAAGAAAAAAAGAAAAGGCCAAACAGCAGGTGATGGCGCTTGGCGGACTTGAATCTTGAAAAAAGTCAGCGTTATCTGTTTTATTATGAGGATCATCCTATTTGGATTATGACACAACGTGGCGATTATGTCGGGGTAAGTGTTTATCGGATTGACTATTCGCACCTGTTGAATGCCAACAGTAGGGGCTTTTTCTTTTTCAGTGATTATCCTTAGACTTTAGTAACAAAACATGCAAAGAAATAGGTTGAACGCGTTTAAGCAAAAAATTTTATGCAGGTGTGGATGGTTCAGACAGTATGAATGACTTGTATAAGAAGATGACAAAGAGAAAAAACTTTCGAGTTCTGATGACGCATGGATGATAAAACACGAAGGGATCCTTATCTTCCTGTTTCCGGCAGCGGGCTCACCAGCGGTAATGGTCGAATTCGTTGTAGAGGGATGGAAAGAGAAAAATAACATTTACAGTTCGTTACCGATAGTAACCCAGTAGTCTCTCAGGTTGTTCTTACGGCCAAAAATCTCCAGGTATTTGCCTATGCAGTGTATATATATATATCAGAATAACATGGTGATGATCGTCTATTTCTTTCTTTTTACCATCTGGTACGAGTTCCTCGATCAATTCGTACAATTCTTCCGGTTTTTGACTTTGTCCTCTTCGTTCTGAAAAAATAACATCGGAACCGACTGAATGGCGACAGTTTGGTGGGTCATCACCCTTCTTGCCAACAAGACATGTTTCTTTTGCGTGCTGTAAATAATAACCGTGACCTTTCGCCATACGTCGGTTTACGGTCTGTTTTACCCATGTGATATCGTCGACATAGCTTCAAAGCAATGAATCCTCTATTTTCACAACCTTAACCCCTCCCATCACCTACGTGTATCCCCATCGTTCCATGAGTTCAAATGCCTTGGCATACTTGTTATTGATAACCCAGATAAAGATAAAACCATTCTTTTGCAATTTGGGTATAGGGATCTCTTCAATGCATATATCGGGAAGTTGTTGGTACGCAATAGCCACCTAGAAGATAGAAGTCAGTCAGACAGGATGTTTTGGATAGAACAACAGCATACACCACGTGTAGGGGCGTGCGTCGCAAGCTGCCATGGAGGGTCGGCAACGATCACGTCAAACTGAACTTCGGCGGCTAAGGACTAAACCAGTTTACGATTAAGCTAGGTTTCTTTCGAGGCATGTTTTAGAAGGACTCACATCCCAGTCAAAGGTCATGACGTTGGCTTTAATAGGAACACACCATTCGGGTGCCTCAAATTCCTCCAGATCTGACAGAGTCGCTTCAGCAAACAAGAGCATGGTTGTTGATAGTTTACCTTGTTCATCAAGTTCTTCGTCAGCATTTTCCTGCTTGTTGCCAATTTTCTCTTCCAACGTAGCGATCTCTGTCTGTAACGCATCGATTTGCAGTTGCAATTCGATTTCTCGTTGTAGTAAGCTTTTGAGTATTGAGTCGGTGATGTTATCATCGTTCATGTCATCCCGGTCAACACCGGAAGCTGATGAGGGCGTAGTTTCCCTTGACGACATGGTAAACGATTCGTTGCTAGAAAAGGCGCGTGGAAAAAATAAAAGACGCGAGAAAAAATACGTGTTTTTTTCGGGACGGGATTTTAACTTGTTGCGGGATTGGTTAAAGTCTCAATGGATCTGCTGTACTGTGGCTCTGCCCTCCTTGCAAGGATGTATACCACAGGAAAGTTAGATCGCTAAAGGTTGAAAGAAGTGTTCAAAAGAAACTGTATGTTTCATAAGGAAAAAAGACAAGGCTTCTTTCTTCTTTTCTGCACCGTCCTCGGTGATTACTCCCCCGTATGTATTTCGACTGGACCATCTTGTATCCTTATTTTTGTTATGAAGACATCACGCTATACTACTTTCGTTTCTAAATGCCTTTCAAATTTTGAAAAATGTTCTTAAGCTCTGAACGAATGCACACGTATAGCGATATTCATAATAATAATAATAATAATAATAATATGCAACCGAATGTGTATTGCAGGCAAGAGAAAAGAGTCTCGAAATCTCAGCATCAAAGATCATGCTGCCGTTTATTCCTAGGCTTATGTGGACGGGAATACTGCCTACGCTTGAAACTTAATGGACTTCTCCCCCTCTCCTGCGGCAGCTGACGTTTGCTTCTCCAAAGCATCATACATACTGTACAAACAGCTCAGCATCATAATCTAAAAGTTGATAAGTTATGTGGCATCATCCAACGAAAGATATTAATACGTACTTTACTTTTGCCGTAGCTTTTCCAGAGTGTCAGGAACGGGAAGGATATGCACTGGCTTGGATGAAAATTCGAAACGGCTAATTTCAACTAGCCTGTATTGTCCGTTATACCTTAGGCCCATTTATTCGATATGTAATGGCCTCATAACCTACGTTGAAAGTCATCTCAGGATCAGATGCAGTTTAGAAATCTGCTCAACAGATCAACTGACGGACAGCTAATAGACTAACGACAATCGGCTCCTTCACCTCTGCATATACGGGCTTGTCAAGCATGGTCTGCAGTTGCTTCCCTAGTCTGACAAGATCGGGCCCAACTTGTTGCTCTGTTTGTCAGACCGTTTGACCTCGATGGAAAACAGCTCGAAGTTCACGGTTGACAGCGGAACTATGTAGGCAACATAATCTGGCTGCAACGTGTCCCTCTCCTGTTTGATTGGTGGCGACGGGAGCAAATGGTATGCCGACCTAAGTTGCCATCAGCTCATAGAGGTAACCTGGATAGATGCTTTCAAATACCATTCGTGCTTTATGCCGCGATCGTGGTGGATATACTTACAATGGTCCCCTGATAATTTCAACCACCAATGTACAGGCATGTTGTTGAAACTACCGAGAGCTGAAATTGTAAAGAATGGTTCAAGGTGCTAAATGCTTCTCCAGTTTCTCAAAAAGGTTGAACAAATCGAGAGTAAAATTATCGGGGGGCCAATCTATTTGTCATTAATCTGCGTACCATCTCTCTCCTGGATACCATCAACACCAAAATTGGTCAATACATCATACGTCTGAGAAAGATAGGAAGTTGAGGAACGGTGACCTTTATGTGCGCCCTTGCTACTTGGTGAACCACGCCTACTTTCATTGGATGATCCGTCTGACGACCGCATCTGATGTCGCCTACTGTCGATATGATCACATTAGGGAACTGATCCTCGCATATAGTCGTTGACCAACGTTATCGACGTCGATATTTGCAAGCCCACGATATCACGCCAGTGGCACTTCGATTCGAAGATCTTCGATCATGCATGATGGGGCCGCAACTGCACGCTGATGTTTGCAAGTCCGGAAGGCCAAAAGTCAGCGTAGAGTTCACCCACCCTTCGTCTCCCACTTATCGTCTTCATTTGTGGTTAAGTTTAGATAGAGAACAAGATAGAGAACGACTAGTAACTTCAATTCTTTTTTTTCGGGAACTTGGGCGAAGTAAGCAAGATGATCACCGCAACTCTATGCTGATGTTTGGCCCTCCTGACAAGAAATCAATTATACCGTTGCCTGAGCTTCAATTCCATCATAGGATATACAGTGGTTACAGGACATTAAAAGATCGACACAGTGCGAGTTGTCAAATTGAAATTAAAGTTTTTCTTTTTTTTTTCGCATGACATGCAATATCGGTTCCGTGTTCAATTGATATGATATAGAGTGCTCGTCTATTCTACCGGTAATTATCTCGGTTCGTACCGACAATGAGCGATCGTTAATTAAAAATGTTACAATTTTGGTTTACAAGGAGGGCCTTTTTTTCTCTGCTATTAGACATAGCCAATGCGCTTATGATGGCGCTTAATGCCGAGACCTATTAAAGATAACTGGCGGTGGTGTCATAGTTGAGAGGAAATTTTTTTATATGAACTTTTACTCCGCACCAATGTTCCGCATGGGATGACGATTTTTTTTAAAATAGCTTCCGTAAGGCAAAAAAAAACTCAGATGTTGTAATTAAGTTATCGGTATAAAACACGAGTTGATATATAGCAGTATCATACTGATAAACAAGGAGTAAAGAGAGTTAGTATGCCATGCGGTTTTCATTCAATTTTTTCATTGGAAATAAATTCAGCATAGACTGGCAGATCCGATCTACCAATAAGAAGTCAAATATAAGGCACGCGGGTTCTATTCAGAGACATTAGAAGGCCGAAGTAACGTTAGATTTTTACCGGCAGAAAGGGGTGGAGGGGAGTTATATGATTGATGAATAGGTTTGGTTGACAGTGCGACTCCGCCCAACGGGAAAGCTTTTCATTCCTTGCGTACCATCATTCGATGTCCTGACTGGCTGTTTCTATTTTGCTCTCCTTATTTATACGTTTCTTTCCTTTTTACCCTTCTCCTCTCTGTTTTTTCCCAACTTCTACATCATGGCAAGGCTTAATGTGCTAGAATTTCCTGTACCTATCACTATCAAAATCGTCGCCAATTTGTTGAATACCATCTTGAAAACAAACGATCGGATACCCAATCAACGTGTCAGCCATTTCCATTCAAGAACTGTACCTGATATCACTATCGAAGCATATTTGACAAGAATTTTAAAGTTCACACCTTTCAGCAACGAAGTGTTGCTTTGTCTATTGATCTACTTTGACCGAATCGCGAAATTAGACAGCCATTTCACCATCTGTTCACTCAATATTCATCGTCTTCTCATTACAAGGCAAGTCCTTCCATTATGTAGTTGAACTGTTTAACTGATATACTCTCTTCCAGTATTGTTGTTGCGTCCAAGTTTACCTCGGATGTCTATTATGCCAACAGACGCTATGCAAAGGTAAGAGAAGAGAAGAAAAGGAATACAGAAGAGCTAAACTTAACGTCACGTGTATTTCATTTAGGTGGGAGGGATCACCTTGGATGAGTTGAACAAATTGGAACTGGAGTTTCTGTTCCTGTGTAACTTCAAACTACTTGTACAGTTTGAAGATTTGCAAGATTATGGTGATCAATTACTCGCTCATTCATTGGGACAGCTCAATGTTGTCCAAGAACTTGCGGATATGACATTATCGCAACCAATCAGTGCACCCTGTGCACCTTGCCGTACACCAAAGGCCGCACAAACAGGACCGCTCACACCACCGTACGACCCTCCTGTCAAAAAATACAAGCCTATTCGTTCACATCCTTACGCAAGGGTGAAAGGAGTGGCATCACTGTTGTCACCACCCAAGTAAACTTATTTACCCTTGTACCTTCATTCAAGCATTTTGTATATATACAACACAATCACAACACTCACACACAAAATCACACGCGATATCGCACACACACACACACACACACACACACACACACACACACACACACACGCACGCACGCACATACACAGAGACACACATACATACTCACAAGTTCATTTAATGTACAAAAAAAAGTGTTATAATAAAATCTTTCATTCAGGTAAAAGTTGTTGTGGGATTTGATCTCTGGGTGCTCTCACACGAACTAAATGCTCAACCATGGCACCTGGCGCAGGCTAACAAAAAAAGGAACTTAATACAACAAGAGATTTCATCCTTGGGTTTTATGGCACAAACTTACCAATGCCTCTGCACCGGGATCACCATACTTGTAGAATTTATACTTGTACATTGCATTTGTATCTTCCGTAGACCAGGGATAGGCATTCGGTGTCAAACGAACCATTCTCGTACTGTCTACCGTCCCCACTTTATGTCCAGCAAGGTAGCCTGCTGCACCAAAGACGACACTGACAGTAGCAATAAGCGGGAAGATTTCTGAATCCAATGATAAGAACTGGAATAGTGATTTACGCGTAGGTGCAAAAAATCCTGACATTTTTTTATAATTTGTGGAAAGAAAAAGAAAAAAGGGTAGTAAAAAATGTTTTATATGTTATCAAGTGTCTTGGGGAAAAATGAATTCCCTTTTTGAAACCGATTGATTTTTTATGCCGCTCGATCTAAATAACCCATGACATGTTATTTCGTCAATCCATCCAATCAAGGTTGTCGCATCAGTATATTACTTTGCATCGGAAGCGACTGAAAGCGAGGATCGAGAGGCTGTGCTCGTAAACAAGGTGAATATTGAGAATGAATGGCTGAAATCGGTTTGTTGTTAAAGGAAAATTGAGGTGTCTGGTTGTTCTCCGGAGGTTGGGGTGAGGGTGCAGGTTGATGATGCATTGGCTTCAGAACAAAAGGTTCTTTCGCGACAACGGATGTCCTTTGTATCTCTCGTTTCCGACAGCATAGTGAAAGGGCGTAAGAGATCACCGCCAATAGGAGTGATACGACAGCGCCGATCGTAAACCACATGGAATTGCCAGCATGGCCACGCCAACTCGGATCTGCATTGCTCATCGCTCGTACACCACCCAAGGTCACGACCAACGCCAAAATAAGCGCGGCAAGCATCACTCCAAAGTTAAGCAAAACACTAGTACACATAAACCACACCCATCGACGACGGAAGCACAACGCTATCCAACTGAGAATCCATAGGATGAGGCTGAGACCACACCCGATGAAATATAAGATAAACAACGCCAGAAACAAGTTGCTGATCAGATGGCTGGATGCCATGTGAGGTAGCAACTGACTAAATCCGGGTGTGTTTGCCCAGTTATAGGCGGGTTGTGGATCACTACAGGATTGCACATTCCTCAGATCTCCGCGACAGTAGTTCCTAAAGTTTTCATCTAAGTTCTCTAGGTCGATCTGTCATTCCAACTTGTCAAAGTAACGTTACCATAACCCAAAATTATACACCACGTTATCTGGACGATGAATTGCTTGTCCAAAATACAAAAGACGTATCAGAGGTCGAATATAAAGTTGACCTATCAAAACCAATAGTTCCAGGATAAAGGCAGCAAATACAAAGAATGATCCTAATACAATAAAAGCCAAAGACATACAAAAAGGAACCCCAGTAAAGAAATAAATGGAAAAGCTTAATACGTTTTTTTGTTTTATTAACTGTATCGAGGTCTATGGGGGACAAAGCCAATCAGAGTACCGCATCCTGCAATCCGTTGTACTGTCACCTGATTTCCTGACGACCCTTTTTTTTTTTTTTTTTTTCTGTAACGTATATATATATATATATATATATCCAGGTCAAGCTCTTCTTTCCTTTCTTTGTTTCCCTATCTTCAACTTCTTTTTTTTTTCCATCGTCATGGCGTTGTTTTCACAGCTAGCTTCTCGTCTCAGTATTAATCGCAAAAAGAAAACGCAATCACCTTCTCCACAAGATGAAGAAGAACGACAGAGCCCCGTACACGTTTCAACAACAACAGAGGAATCACCACCGTCCGGTTCTTCCCAAGGTGACCAGTCTTCTGCTACAGAAAATGAAGATACCACTACGACTACTTTGGATGTTGGTCAGCTTGAGTTTGCATTGTCGCGTGATTTTGTTCATGAGTTTGGCAGCGAATGGACTAGCGTCAAGAACGATAAACTCAACTTCCCCGATTTCGACTATCTTTTAAACACACCACCTGTTGTTAAACCACCCTCCACAAAATCCTCTTTATCACGTCGGTTTGGGTCTCCATTTCGAACATTATCCCGAAAAGAAGGCGAAGGCAGAGGCGCTGGGAGCCGACGCCATCGGCTGTCACTCTATCGACCTAAATCCACAATGCTACTCAAGAAATCCCGGTCAACACCTGACTTTGCGCAAGTTTCTGCAACATCCTAAACAACAAAAAAAAATTGACAGTTCCTTTCCGAACCATACCTCTTTATTATTATTTATTCCCACACACCTTCGCATTGGAAAAATACGATAAATATTCCATTGCTATGCTATCTTGTACACTAGTTTATATTATATTAGAGCCGTTTGATTAACAAGGAAAAATCACTTGATACTCTTGTTCACTTCAATGTGGTCTCGGCACGTTAGACTTGTTTTTTGTTGCTCCGAGGTAAATCGGAGTCTAGATAAAAAAGGGTTTGAGCCTTTTACTTGCACTTCGGTAGGACACCGATGCTTCATGGGCAAAAAGGAGAGTTATCATTAATTAAAACCTACCATCTTCGTTTTTTGAAACCTACAATGCGGTACTGTATGACAAGCCTGGTGTGAAAGCAAGGTACTCAACCGTGCACATGTAACACGAAAAAGAATAGCTGCTCCAGGTAACTTCGGCCAATTTTCCGGTTTGCATGTGTGAGAAGATTTCCCCTCCCCCCCAAAGCATAAATAGAGAGAAGTAAACGTCAGCTATGTTCTTAACCTGACTATTCACTTTTGACATGACAGTTCTCCAACACCCTTTTTTTTTTCTTTCTTTCTTTTTTCAGTTTAATCCCTTTTTTTATCTTATCAGCCATGACGAACTACTGCGTCTTTGCATCTTTCTTCTCCAAACATCCGAAAAAAAAAGAAGTTTTTTCTTTCAGGGGTTACGAAAGTGGGCACAGGGATCACTTTTTTCTGTGCCCTATCGTATCAGATGATGTCAACCTGTCGATCCTTGTAAAACGAACGAATGCAAAGCTACGGAGTTCCCTGTGAACAATCCATGTTCTGTTCAACAGCCATCCCACATCTTCGGGGATTAGTCCATGCTGATACAGGCTGAGTTCCAAACAAAACGTTGTATTGTATCAGAGACCTATTCTTCAGATCGCCTGCATGGCAGTCTTTATCCAAAGAAACCCTCAATTAGCTGTGATGTAAAGATTATAATGAAGTGCAACGTGGCCGCGATGCTTGTTGTAGAAACCCGGCAATTACTGGATTTTGACTGAGAATTTTGCATCAAATAAATGTCACATTACGCTCCAGTTGAATAAACGTTGCACTAGAAGGTGATGCGTCTTTGTGGTGAGAAGCAGTTTATTTTGCGTCGATCCAAGGAAATAGTTTGCACATGGATAACATCAGTTTTGAGTTAAAGTACTTCAGTGATGGATTTTCAGTATTCTTTCGGAAAGCAGTAAAAATGTCTCAAGATAAGGAAATGTCTCATTGAAACAAAAACATCGTTTTTGCATTGAGGTACTCCAGTGATGTATTTCTCAGTATCCCGTAGGAAAGCAGTAAAAATGTCTCACAATAAGGACATGTTCCACCCAAAATGATACGTACTTAAAGGAAGGCACGAGTTTCCTCTTTTTTTTTTTTTTTTTTTTTTTTTTTTTTTTTTCCTCTGGCTCTGTTCTTCCATAAACATCCCCGATAAGGTTGTGAATTTATATACGTACGCGATTGTTCATGTTTTTTTTTGTTTATCGTTTAGCCTGCATGACCTCTGCCCCGAACCGGCCTGCTGTGGTGTAGCCTCTTGTCCGCCACCAGGTAAGCAACTATTATCGCGCGCACGCTGCATTACCCAAATTCCATGTTGTCATTTAATATGCTGCTGATAGTTGAATGACTCTCAACGATCACAATCAGAACCGCCTGAGGAACATGGACCAGCACAACAACAGCAGCAAGAACAATGTCCTCAAAAAACATCATCATTATTCCAGCAACAAGTTGAACAACTGCAAGTGCAATATGAAGGCCATGTCGTATCTGCCATTCTGAAAGACAACATGTAACTAAGAAGTGTCAAGAATTTAACGTGCATCAATGATGCATGGTGTACGACAACAGCTGTATTCAGAAGGGACTAATCCGACCTGGACATTCTAGCAAAAATCTTATTGATGTCCGTTTTGAGCTTCCAAGTCGTTGGTAAGTTGGTTTGTATTTTATCATGTGTCGCCAACTGGCCCATTATATGTTTTTTAGATAACTACATAACGTTTTATGTCACACAACTATTAGACAGACGGTTTATAGACGACCCTAGAAATTGGTCAGATCAAGATATCCCTATCAACTTACAAACTACCAATGTATATTGCTCATCTGGACGAACGTTTGGGACATTTTGTGTAATGATATGCAGCGTTGCATCGTGGGATAATAGTGTATTATCCCTATTATTACTCGCACTTTAGGATTGCAGTTAATATCAATCGTAAAGGTATAGAAAACGTAGACACAAGTTGTATTCGTGAAAGAGCGTTCGATGGACACTATCGCAGTGTCTGTCTGTATGTATTGTAAATCGGAGATGTGGAAAATACAAGACTCGTAAGATGTATCTATATGAAATACAGATACATCATGTAGCCATACCGCTGCATTTTGCACATTTATTGTCGGGAAGCATTGGCGCAACTACCACAGCAATCGAATCATACGACCAGAAAGAGGAAGACGGTCACCACACCGGTGATTATCGGAGACTCCAACAGCAAGGGACGATGCGTCACTTCTCATCACACTCACTAGCTCCTAGTCACCGATCGTATCACTACTGATACATCCTCATCTCCTTTTCCTCCTTCCTACATAATGATAGATTTTGGTTTGTGCCAAGGTTTATTTGCATCAATTTATATTGGACAAAGTGGATTAATGATATACACAGTAAATACAAAACATGGTACCTCACCAATAGAGCCTCTGATGAATTGAATAGTTAATTCGTCCTTGTTATTTGTAATTTACATAGTTCTTTATAGTGACTCTTACACTGTGAAAGCTGAGAATAACTTGGGAAGTTGGATTTCTCCCAAAAAGAGAAAAAAAGGAATCGTACCTTTAGCTCCTAAAAACCTTGAAAAAGAACTAGTATTTCGTCGAAACTTATCAGCTTCCCTTGCTGCGACAAACCTCTTCCTCTTCATCAACAGCAACGTAGTTCTATTGAGTGTCGTAATGAAGTTACATGGATCATTAAAAACTAGCGCATCCAATGATACAAAGGGCTCATTTGCGCCGAAATGAGTTTTCGAGAGATGTCATGCTCCATACGCAATGCAATTCTGAAAACTGTTTACTTATAAAGCAGTCGAATCGCCAAATTTGGTGTGCTACTTACCCCAACCAATGATCATGAATCAGCCTCGGGACAGATCAACGTGGCGGGGGCTGAGCTCCCAAAAAAAGGCTGTGTACTCCCTCAGCCATGGCAGGTTGGAAACGGCTACATTGGTTGGTCTATAATTACACTGAAATTGTAACCAGAAAAGAAAAAAGAGCACCACAACGGCAAGAAACGTTTTAAATACGATACTACGAATGAAATTTTATTTGCAATTACTATAGACGTTTATACCAATATTCTAGTTTGTGGATTTCAGTTGGAAGACTTCCATTTGATCTCACCGCAGCCGATACGGCTGCCTGCGTTGCCATTGATCTTGGATTCGGGGTTGTTTCCACGTCCAAGGTCGTCAACACCGGAGTGAATGACGATGACACGACTAAAAGGAAGAAAAAAAAAGTTTGTGTGAGTCAATATGCAGAAGCAATAATGAATCGTCGATTTACTTTATGATGTTATTTTCTCCCTTGAGTGGAACTTGTTTCGCTTTGAAACTGAATTCAGCAGTACCGTCCTCATTTGCTCGGATGTTGCCAAAGTCGCCGGCGTGACGAATTTTGTCATGAAGACCTCCGTGCGTTTTATTGTAAGGATTAAAATGGCCACCAGTGGAATCACAGGCTTCATGAAAGATTAATTTAGTTACCAAATCCTGTAAACAGATGCCATATTACCATTTGTGAAATTGTTAAACTCGTGGATATGGAAACCATGCTGACCAGGAGCAAGACCATGGATGCTACCAGTGATCCTGGTACACGAATCCGAATCTGACTGTGAGAACATGACTGTACCGTGGATAGCAGCGAGGCCCGTGGTAATCTTAGCGATGGCTGAGTACATCATTGTGCGAGTGGGAGTGTGCGTTAAAGAGAAAACGTAGTGGATTAAGGAGAAAGGAAGAAGCAGTTAAAAAGCAAGTATTTGTATACAAGCTATTTTATAGTTGCATCGTTCTAGCTTTTACATAGCCCTTTGTGAAACATCACGGGCTTAAATATCCATCAATCTGGGACATTTTCAACCAACGCAGTACCTATCTCATTTACTCTGATTTGACGTGTGCATCCCCAACAAAAAAAATGTTCATGTCTTTGAAATCCGCCTCGCCCAATTTTACTGTTTTGGTCACCCAAACGGTTTTGGTCTAGTCTTCTTGATAAAACAAGAACTTTACTGGACGTATGACTAACCCATCGGAGGCGGTTTCATTCGAGGAAAAAAAAAATCCGAGCATGGGGTTGGGTTAACGTCCTCAGGGCTGTGTGTCTCCGCGCTTATAACGTATGTGATGGGTTTTATTTATGGTGCCTGACTAAGCTGACGGTCTTGTAGAAGCCCGGGTACACGTAGACCGTCAATTGACCATGACGGTGGATCTGATAAACATCAAGTTGCGGTTTCACAAAAAGTCCGCTTACCATGTTAAAAGAAAACTCAGCACAAAGTGTCCAGCAGCAGTGAATCAATTATAACTACCTATTATCGAAACAGAGAGAAGTATTGCTAATGCATGACATTTATTTGCATGGATTGTTACTATAAATCTCCCTGAATATAGCATTTACTTTCTGAAAAAGGCATAACAGGCTTTGCTACCTTGTGTCGGAGAAAGTTTTACTGTGGGACGTGGGCCCGGAAATGCGCGAAGCCGAGATTTTTTTTTTATATAGATATATAAACAATACATTCATTTTTTCTTACTCATTTCGGGTAAACTTAAATAGGTTACTTGGTTTTCTTCGGGTAGATGGTGACATTGTTTATATAGTTAGCATATTTACAACGAACTTTCAATGATTACAATAATTTAGTATGTTTTTTTTATATACATACGCTGGAAAGGCATGTGCTTAACCTTATTTGATCCTAAATGCGTCAGTTTAAGATCACTTGGCGTTCCCTCCAAATGAGCTTTTGCGCTGGGGAAATAGTCTCTTTTACGTTGATCTATTGCTTGTATTGGCGTGTTCTATTTTTCCATGTCGCATTCCTGCCAAAGGTTGATTCGCTTGTCTCACACAGTAAATGTTTCAGACAATAAGATGTAATTGGTATTTAAAGGGAAGAATCAATTTTGTTTTCATCTCACTGTAACATCAATAATTCGACGCGTTGATTGCCTTTATCAGTGCAATAAACAGTTCCTTTAAAAAGCGATGCCGCGTGCCTTAAAGATCAATACCATCTTGTCACAATTTGCAACATGAGTACTAAATTTTTATACGAAAATAAACAAGGAGAGGTATCAAACGAGAGGCTAGATACGAGCTCACAAACTGCATTGTGCCCTTCAAACTACTGGATTTTGAGTTTAGTCTTACTTTGCGTTGACACGACACCAGTTTTTTGCAGAGGATCATATAATTCGTTCAATACCAGTTCACTCCTCAGTATATGCAAAAGAAACCTGCAGAGATCTGAATTTATTGCGACGCAAGCCTAGTCATTAGGACTTCCGCATGAGAGAAGTTAGGAAAAAGCGCGGTTATGATGCTTACACCACTCGAGGCTAAGATCAGTTTATTCAAACAGAAAATTGAGAAATGCACGGGCGTATCCTCTGCAGCAAAACAGCTGGGCATCTACATTTACATAACCCAGAGGCTGATTAAACAATTTGAGGAGTTTCTCAATGGCATCTTTGATAGTAGTAAAAAAAAACAAGTCGTAAAGACTCTCTGACCGAGGAACACGCGAAGGGTGTTATTGATGCTAACCCCTCTGCTATTATTGTCGAAGCGACCGAGCATCTAATGTGACAGTTTGATAGTTTTAAGGTTGGTGACAGCACTGCTTATACCATTATGAGGGCAGAATTGTAGCCTGTCTACGGGAGTGGTAGAGAGTCGTTTGGTGGAAAGAGCCCGAAAAAGATTAAGGAGCAAGTGGAACAGATTGCATGGAAGTCTTTACCAATTGTATCCTTCTTTCCGAGCTGCATTTCATGGAAACATGTAAGGCGCAAGGAAAGGTTCCCTTGCTACTGTTACAATGCCAACTACGAGGACGGGGACTAGCATTGCGATTGTACTGCTGCTATCCCTGCTTCCGGTTTGATCAAAAACGAATGGTAAGACCTGGTAAGGAGAGAGAGGTTGGACAGGGATGTGGGAATGTAAGTAGTAGCACCGTTACAGAACTTCATTTAGCTTTTTTGGTGACCCTTTAAACGAAGTGAACGAATGAAAAATCAATACGTCGTCATGGATGGCAATGCTTTTCACAACTCTGAAGACCGAGCAAGTGGAGTATAACCTTCAGATGCCTACAATAATAAATGCTGGCTCATCTGAAAAACAATAACTATGAATAGATTAACGAGTAATATGAGACCTCCCGTACATCATTGCACTGTTTTATCCATTTCCTGTTGGGTACTTTCATTATTTGATTACATGTTTTTTGCAGCACAGCATTTTGAGTGCAGTTAAAAAGTAAAAGGATGCTTGAGCACAATGCATGCTGTTCACTTCACAGGATGTTTGTACCATGTCGACAACACTTGCAATTCTAATCGAAATGAAGCCTGAAGATCGATTGGATTCTCAAGTCCTTCAGCCCAACGCAGCTAGGCTCAATGTCATCGTTCTCCTTCATCTCCTTTTATGGTAACCAACAAAGCAATGCACTCATAACCATAACACAACACATGTTTCACTGATTCAATTATAGGCAATTTCATTCTTTTTGTCTTACACGCAAGCTGTGATTGCTATGTCATTGGAATACACATATTTTTTTTTAATACAAACATGCAAGAGTTGATTTTGGGCATTATTTTGTCACTTGATATACCCAGACATAGGTTAAAAGATCATGTTTTTATCCAATCCATGTTTTATTCTTACCTCCGATGACACCGCAGGCCAAGCGATCACCTGAATTGCCTGTTGTCTTCGACTGTTCGCTGTTACCACGACCTAGGTCGTCCTCGTCGGCATGAACGACGATTGTACGACTAAAAAAAAAGAGTGAGTTAGTTTCAGTTGGCTGGTTGGACCATCAGAAAGTGTTTACCCAATAATGTTGTGAGGACCCTGCAGTTGGATAACCTTGTCTTTGATGTTTAAGGTGGCATTTCCTTTCGCATCTGCTTCGATATTCCCGAGATCTCCTACATGGCGCTCTTCATCTTCAATTCCACCATGGGTCTTGTTTGTTGGATTAAAATGAGCACCAGCAGAAGTACAACCATTCGTATTATCTCCAAATTCATGCACATGGAATCCATGTTTGCCACTCTTTAATCCCTGTAATTTGGCTTCAACCGAGACGAGATTGTTCTGGGATGTTTGAGTGAAAGTAACAGTACCCGTAACAGGGGAATCACCACGAAGAACTGCAACTGCTTTCATTTTTTTATCTTTTTATTCTCGTGTTAGAAAAGTGTGTACCCTAGGCGAGACTTTTGTTGCATTTATATTTATTTTTCAAGTGAAACCCATCGTCATCATGAGAGAATGATTGCATTTTGTCATTTGTTTTACATGTCACACCAGTCACTCACTGGCAAACACGATAGATATTTGCATCCTGGACAGATCTACAATACACGTCAGTCAACTTTTAGACTTTCTGTAAACCTTACATTGTTTGGATTGTCCGCATTGTAAAACACCGTAGTTCCCACAACCAAAAGAACAATTAAAATAACTGTCGAGACTATACGTGATATCCATGTAATCCATTTTGCTCGTCGAGATGGTTGGGGTCGCATTGGAGCAATAATGACGCCCATCAGAATACCCGAACAGAAGCCACCTTCACAAAAGTTGTTAAATTTACATCATGACCGTTTTGACCCTCACCTAAATGAGCAAAATTATCCAATCCAGGTAACAATCCCAGCACCAACGAGATGATGGTGACTACCAGTAACTTTAATAGTTCTCGTCCTGGATGCGGAATTACCCGCCAGTTGACTACCACATCAACAAACATGTATCCAATAAGACCAAATAATGCTCCTGAACAGCCCATGGATGCTGATAATAGATAAAGTTAAACATGAATAATTTGCTCCGACGTAATGGTACCTGTCTGTGCGCGAGCCATCATGGCACTCAGAAGAAATCCCATATAGCCGGTCAATATATACATGGCGACATAGCGTACCGGCCCTAGGGCACGTTCCAGATCAGCTCCCAGCCGCAGATGTGTCAACATGTTCATTAAATAATGGATAATGCCCGCATGAAGAAAAATGGCTGAGATGAATCGGAACGATTGGTTTGGCGGTTTGCCGTTGAATCCGCCAAATCCGCATAATGTTTCCAGCGTACACTGTTCTCCCTGTCGGAAACAGTTGGCATATGTCTGCGTTGAAGGAAATCCTGGGATATTGCGCATGCATGGAGTGTATTTTGCGCCCATGTTAATTAACACCTTTTTTTTTTCCAATATGGTCAGTGTCAGTGTCCCAGACAGTTTTCAGAGTAGAAAAGCACACTCACAGTGAAATCGGGTCCAATCATAGGATTAAACGGGTTTGTACCAATGGGGGAACCAGTGAATTGGATATTTTTGATTAGCTCGACAATCAGAACAACCAACATGGCAAGGCCGGAAAGCCAGCTAAACCAAGGTCGAGCTACTGGACCGAAAAGAAACGCGAGAGGCTTCCTTGGCACGTAGGCCGGTGACATACCCGCAGGCGATTGTTGTAGGTAAGGTGTATACCCTTCTCTGGACTCATGCGGCTGTGACTGACTCTCCATCGTGTCTAGTCGCATAAATCCATCCGGACGCTCCGGAGTGGCACCGCGATCCGAGAGCGAAAAAAGTGGATCGCTTCGTTCTTGTATATGTGCTCTGCCCTGAGGGTCACTATACTCGCTTTCTTCATGATCTGCAAATCGAGGACCATATTCCTCAACAATGGTCTTCTCATGAGGTGGAGCGGTGGGAGTCGGCAAGTCTCTCCTATCGTATAAATGCGTCCCGGTCTCAGGCTCAGCTGCAGAAAAAGCCGAAGCACTAGCCACGTTGGCTGATAAAGGAGTTGGTGAAGAAACCACAGAATCCTTATCATAAATAGGTGATGGTATGATGGAAGGAGAACGGTTAGCAAACTGGACATGAGGACTGGTGAGTGTGTCATTCAACGGAATCTCGGCGGTCTGAAAATACTCTTGATTTGCTGGTCGATGTAAAGGTGGAGGAGAATGTAAATTGTCGGCTGAAAAACGCGTGCCTGCTTCACTATGTATGTGTTCTTTTTCCATGATGCAAAATGAAAAGAGAAAAAACGGCAGCTTGAGCCTTTATTCTTGGCCTTTTTGATCGTTGCCAAAGGCGGACTTTTCCATTTGGGACGAAAAAAGAAAGGACGCTAAAATGGCAATTAGGTTGGTTCAAAAGCATATCCATCTTGCCACAGTTATACGCTCTTACAGCTGCAATAAATTGCGTCGGATAGAGATAAAACGAATTATCTTACAAAAGGCTTGTGTTCTTGCTGAACGGGCAGACTGAACTAGGGCTTTGTAACGATTCCGTCCCTTGAGTAAGGTACTTATCATTCGTAAATGCTCATACGATGTAACGTGTCAGGTCTTTCAGGGGGCATGCATCCGAAGATATATCGGTCACAGATAGCATAAAAATAAATCCTTCTTTCTGCCCTTACGTGCATACCACCAGCAAACATGCTACTCATACCGAATACTACCCAACTTTTCCATATGACGATCACTTTTCCTTTTGTACACATTTTGCCAGTCAGCATCATTAGTTTGCGTTTTGTATCACAGTTAGGCACCCATGTTCACCTTTTGTATGCCAATAATAGCGTGATTATTTCCATTTAACAACAACTCTGTCGACACAACACGTAGTATAGCTCTGAAAAATAATCTCTGATTCGCGTGTATAAAATCTTTCATCGGCAGAAACATCTTCTGATCTACAAATCCTTGATGGCGTTCGCCACCTGAGTGTAACATGGATTGGATTCCAGAAAGCGCAATAGCATCCCTTAACGCCAACAGGCTCGCAAAAATGAGAGAATGGTACAATAATTATGCTTTAGGAAGAGCCGCCAACGGGCACATCCACTGCTCCTTTTAAAGAGTGTACTAGGTAGAGCAAGTGCTAATCTCAATTTTTTGATGTCAAGTAACTGTAGTTAAGCTGCACACTGCAATGCGATAGAATGGATGTACAGTCGCATGATTAAAACAATGGGTTCCAAAATGACCAATGTCATAACAAAACGATCAATGATGAGAAAGTTTACCTGTAAGCATCTATGTTTTTCTGATTGAGCACCATTACTGGTTAAACTTGACGGAGTGAAGAGGCTGTTACAAACATGTATGTAGCATCTGGCAGTTACAGTACGTACAAAGATAGATCATACTGACAGCGAATATCTAACTAGCACCGCTAGCGGAGCGATAATAATACTGGATTTTGAATACGCATGCGTCATCTAAATACTACTTTGCGTTGGTACCAAATCAATCTTGCAGTGCGTACCTGAGAGCTTTTGCGCAGAGTCTCAGGTACCTTTACTTCTAAATCAAAGTGTATTGCGCTGGTCCATTGTAATAGGTTCCCCGCGCACCAATCGGAACGCGAAAGATGACAGTATTTAAAGGGACGCATGAATCCTTTTTCTTTTTTCTTTGGCTCTGTTCATTTTACATCCCCGGTATGTACTTTTAATGGAATACACATCCAGGATCACTCATGTCTTTTGATGCATTGTTCAGCCTGTATGACCTCTGTCCCGAACCGTCTTAGCTGTAGTAGCGTTTTTACCCATCACTTAAGTAAAATAAATGTTGTCGCACTCAACATCACTCATCTTGTAACTTTTGAAAAAGCGCCAATTTGCTCAATAAACAGGAAGGGCCAATCACTCGCATAATGGTCATCGAAAAGTGAGGGACAGGAGTAGGTACAAGAACAGGCAGTCATAAGCGATTGCCTTAGGAAGTATCGCTTTAGGAAGTATCGCTAAAGATATGTTCAGGCCACAGTGACGGGAAAAGCACAAATGCGCGCCTACTGTTTACTGCATACCATTCACCCAAGGGCGCATCGCATTATAGCGTAAAAAAAGAGGATAGTATCTGTCAATGGCGCCACAGAGCGCTGAAATGTGTCATATTTATCATTCAAAAGCGGCAATGGTGTGATAGTTGTGTGATCGTAAGTGTGAAGAAAGATAACGAGGCAAGAAATACAATGAAACCTGTATATCATCACGGAAAATAGGTTCCTGACTGATTACTTTTCCTCAAGTGAAAAATAAGCCCATCAGGATCCCGTACTACCTCAGTTCCCGATATACTATTTTTCAGTTAAGGAGAAATAGCCAACCAGGGACCCATTTTCCATAGTGAGAGAAAGACTGCACTAAGTGGCGAAATATATAATTAAACGTCCGCTTGGTATGCACTAATCCATTTGATACAGCTGGATACTACAGATGGAACAACCAGCAGAGGAGAAAAGCTGCAGTTGTTACTGACATCGTGGATATCACACGCTTTTATGGATGTCTTTCCTCTTTCACTCCAATCTCTGAGGATAACTATCACGTCAAGAGAGGCTACTGAGCCATCAACTCCGTAGGCTGCCATCCTAAGGTAGACTAGCGCGGTCCCCCTGTTTAGATATGCTTGTGAGATCGCAGATTATCACGTGCTTAATCCGTCTGAAGGAATTTTTGCTGCGCAGCCGTAGTCCTTCTGTTGCCATAGCAGATCTGGACTAAATGTCAATTCGACTCACACCTACTGCTTACGTGAACGAGTACTATGAGTGCTTTGACCCCGTCGCGTTCTTTGCGTACTTTGGTTACAGATATGACGCTAGAGAGAGCGCTGAGAATTTACTCAGGGAGGTTATCCTTGAGATTCTCGATGATGACTGTACTACAGCTAATTTGAAAAAATGGGCGAAAGATTTTGCACGCGGTGATTTCCTGGTAACTAATATGATCGATCGTTGATATTTGTGTTTTAAGTCGATGACACCAGGCGCTCCGCACAACCAGCCTTGACGAGTTTTGGCAGTTTCAGCATTATACAGAGACCCAGTACAGACAAACTGCTGCGAAAAGAAAGGCACCTGAAAGCACGCGTGTATCGTCCTCTGTCCAATTAAAGCCAAGACATCTTCCAACGATCACATCCGAGAAAGATGATGTATTCGTCAACGGTGAAATATCGTTTGTTGGCACCATCATTGTGTCCAAGTCAGTAGATGCCCTCGGCCGAACATCCGGAAAAAGTGCAATTGAAAACCTAAGGTCAGAACATATAGCTCAAGAATTTTTCGAAAATTGAATGACCTCTCTAGTGCGGGAATCAATGGGATTCTTGATTTAGCTGATTCCAGCAAGAAAGGACAAAGGACATTCTTTAGCGATCCTCAGTCATGGCGTCATTTGAAGACGAAGTGGCCAATTTTAAAAGAGGATCCACAGCTACCTACAGATTTCAAGCGCCACCTGTATAATGCCATTGAGGTAAAATTTGACATGAGATTGAAACGATAACGTACGTCAATATAGCGGTGTACCGCTTCTATTGAGCATGGAAAGAGCAAGCTCCTCCATCTGCGCAAGAAGAACAAGCGTTGGCCAGAGAATCTGTTTGTAGACGTAGCCCTCATTCTGTAAGTCAAATCCACTATGTGCTGTGGTGAAAGTTTTAACTTACCCGTACCTATGGAGGCTGAACTCGTTCGTCGTACACAAATGCCTTTACAACAATATGAGTATGCACTTGACTGAAGCTGATTATGTTACCCGATATTGGTCCCCTCTTATGTTTGCGATCTTCAAAGACTCGAACCTTCATCTACGATGGTAACTATGTCTAGGAAAGTGAGCTATATTTCACTGCTTATGCCCGTAACTTAGGGGCGAAAGCGTGCTTAAGTCAGATGCTGGTCGTATCTTTAAGATCGATCTACATGTCGTGTGGATGACAAGCGATAACAAGATGTACACAGTGGCTGTGGCTGAATTTTCAAAATCCAGTTGCGGGCCAGGTAAGATCCATACGGATCATTTTAAGTTGCAGTTGGAGGCTAAGACAATAATCAACAACATGTCGGAGGTGGGTTTCGCCAACAACGAACTGACAAAGTTTGTTGTACCCTGCCTGCAAACCCATGGTAAGCTAAGTGCAGTTGCAGGGAATAGCAGAGAACACTTCACTTTGCATCCTGATGTTTTATATTCAACGTTTAAAGCAGACACTGGCTAAAGGTCATTTTCGAAGATACAAACGGAAATGCAGTAATATCAGATGTTAGCTTTCGACTGTAGAATCTCTTGTGATTGAATGCCCAACGATGATAGAGGTTCCTGCTATGGTAAACTCTACCATCGGGGATTCTCACGTGGAAATTTGGCCTTGAGACACAAGGAGTTTCAATTAACATCGTTTATCACTGCATCTCCGTTTGTATCTTCGAAAATAACCTTTAGCCAGGTATCTTCTTGACATTGGAAACGGAGCATCCAATGTACAAAAGTGGTATCCCTAGTAATTCCACGCTTGTTTGAAGTTTTATGTCTTTCTATGCTTACCGTTCGTACTTTAGGTACTGAATGTATCTTGTTGTCTCTGCAACTTGCTACCAATGGTCTCTATGTCTTTCAAAAAATGACCGAAGTTCACAAAAGTCTCAGTTCGATATCTGCAATTGCAGATCCCGAGATGGAGGACCTCTTCGCTCTTCTGCTGTCATTTAAAGTAAGCGGAGAATATCTGCTTTTGTGGTGCTGTAATTGATGTAAATCACGTTTAGGTCAGGGCGCAAAGAAACGCATCTTTGCTGCAAAAAGTATTGAAGCACAAAAAGCACAAAAGATCTGTGTTCGAGCGAAACTTTGGAAGTCAAGAAAGCATGGATAGTCATCCAGAAAGAGATACGTGGATCCGACCTGTGTATAATGTGTTGTAAATACACTGTAAATAGCCCTTCAGCATTCGAGCATTGGCTTGCACTATACATGTTTGTACGTACGTATGTGTGTGTGTGTGTGTGTGTGTGATATGGAGCAGTGACGCATGTCACCAATGCCAATGTGCATAGGTTGCTTACATTTCTGCGGCCAAAGCTGTTGCATCGAGGAGCCACAAAAGTGAATCTGCGTCATGGCCTATTGTGTTATGAACGTGTCCACGGACAGATATGTACATACCTAGAGCCGGGATTTCGCGTATACTAATGAATTTCCATTAAGTCTCGTGATTTTTCATAAATTGAATGGTAAAGTGAGACATATGGACAGGTTCGCGGCACAATGAAGTGAATAAGGGACGCCAAAAATGCAGCCGCCACCTGCTGTTTCTCTTGAGAAAGGATAAACCTCAGATATCGGCACTGTTATGCCTTCTTGCAACACGTAGATCGATCTTCAGGAAAGGAAGAGGACGAATGTCGTGTCTGACGTACTGTAAGCACTAGATATGCCATGCCCTACATGCTACGTCTAAACGACCTTTACTTGAGCTTCTCATACCATCGGCACTTCATCCACAGATAAGAACCTGATATATAAGGCAAAACGACATTCTGCCATGATCTTAAGGTATCCCAGGCATCTCATGCCTTACAATAGTGCGACAAGACATTGGACGATGTTCGAGATCTCAGGAACGTACAAATCTCGCGTATGCGTATGTCGCCTATCATCTCTTTTGGAAGACATCGTGCCGATCAAACACATATTCTTCTTCAGACGAGACCTGTGACCCGACAGCGATGGCCATTTCGGCCGACCACGCCCTTTTAAGACACCATATGTTCAGACATTATACATTTATTTGTCATCGTTTGGATCGAGAATGAATTTCTATCTACAAATCTTTCGAACCTCCGCCTACAGAGAGACCAACCAAGCGCACCAAGCTCCAGAGCGTCGCGGAGAAAGTAGTTAACCTGCCTACCGTTATTTCTTTATGAGATAGCATCATTAAAACATCAGTATTGTTATACCTTGTTACAACATGTGGATCGGTCTTCAGAAAAGAGGACAAAGAGTGATGTAACAGGAAAAAAAGAGGCCAAATTTCTCTTTCCAGTGTACACCATTGGAGCTCCCAGACGATCCAACTTCTGCGTCACTACAAGCAGCTAGAAGCACTTTGATCCCCATCTTCAACAGATGAACGAAAATAGCACACAGATGCCTGGCATCACTTGCCTATGCCTGCTTGCGAGTATAATACTCCAGAGAGGTTCTGGGTCATCTCTGTTGGTGTAGTATCCTCCATTACAGAGACCAATCAAGCGCACCAAGCTCCAGAGCGTTGCGGAGAAAGTAGTTAACCTGCCTACCGTTATTTCTTTTATGAGATAGCATCATTAAAACATCCGTATTGTTATACCTTGTTACAACATGTGGATCGGTCTTCAGAAAAGAAGACAAAGAGTGATGTAACAGAAAAAAAGAGGCCAAATTTCTCTTTCCAGTGTACACCATTGGAGCTCCCAGACGATCCAACTTCTGCGTCACTACAAGCAGCTAGAAGCACTTTGATCCCCATCTTCAACAGACGAACGAAAATAGCACACAGATGCCTGGCATCACCTGCCTGTGCCTGCTTGCGAGTATAATACTCCAGAGAGGTTCTGGGTCATCTCTGTTGGTGTAGTATCTCTCCATTACAGAGAGATCAATCAAGCGCACCAAGCTCCAGAGCGTTGCGGAGAAAGTAGTTAACCTGCCTACCGTTATTTCTTTATGAGATAGCATCATTAAAACATCAGTATTGTTATACCTTGTTACAACATGTGAATCGGTCTTCAGAAAAGAGGACAAAGAGTGATGTAACAGGAAAAAAAGAGGCCAAATTTCTCTTTCCAGTGTACACCATAGGAGCTCCCAGACGATCCAACTTCTGCGCCACTACAAGCAGCTAGAAGCATTTGACCCCCGTCTTCAACAGATGAACGAAAATAGCACACAGATGCCTGGCATCACCTGCCTGTGCCTGCTTGCGAGTATAATACTCCAGAGAGGTTCTGGGTCATCTCTGTTGGTGTAGTATCCCTCCATTACAGAGAGACCAATCAAACGTATAGGCATTCCTATGTTCTTTCTAGCCCTTCACTTGATCAAATGTTTCAGGAATAAAAGTTACGCGCAAAGATACTGCAATCATCACATATATTAGAGAATTGATTCAGGCAGAAAGAAAACTGCAGAAAGTCCATCACCTACGTGCAGAGAAGATATTTTTTTTAC
Source organism: Saksenaea vasiformis B4078 (assembly GCA_000697055.1). NCBI lineage: Eukaryota > Fungi > Mucoromycota > Mucoromycetes > Mucorales > Saksenaeaceae > Saksenaea > Saksenaea vasiformis. The sequence continues at coordinate 56,322 of JNDT01000831.1, forward strand.
TTTAGTCTGTACATACAACAAAATTGCAAGCGGTAGCTGCATACAATGAATGTCAATGTAATATTACACATATGCTACAATATTAGTTGAGTTCAGGAGGCAAACTGCCAGAAGCAGTACTTCCAGGATCCGTAACGCAATACACCTCTGAAGGAATATTTAGTATGGCAAAATCTCGTTTGGCCCTTTCAGTCCATTCAATCCGATCTTCAGCACTGAAAGCGTATCTCCCGAGATTTGACCAATAATATGCTTTCAGAAATCTGATTTCTTGAATGAAATGCATTTCCAGGACACCGTGCCGCAGGACCTTGAAAAGATTGAGCCAATGATGCTGACTTGTGTAAACAATCTCTTACCATGTAACCTTCAACAAATCGACCAGTGCTAATGTAAGGCAATGCCCGCGCAAGATACAAAGCCGGTTGAGTAAATTCCCAAAATTTGACCTGCTGAAATGCATGATTAATCCGTGCAACGCCATTAATAAACCGATCGTAATTGTATGCATCGGTGGAGGACACCAAGTCAACCTGGTCATCTTGAACCATCGAGTACAAACCCATTGTGCCAAATATCAACCCGAATATCGGGAAGATGTTAACTGCAATTAACATCAGTTTAATAAATATGATGTTTAGGGATACGCTTACGTGTAACCGTTAGCGACGGTAATATTTCAACTAGTTTATGAACATGATATCGCGCAAGTTCATATTGTCGGATACGAGCATAGTATCCCAAAAGTGTTCCATAAATAGCAATACGATTGTAGTCGGCGGTACTTTGTGCGTGCGTTTCCAACAAAGCGACAAATGGTGCGCAATCGCGGAGAGAGTCCGTCACTACCGCATTACCTATATGATACACGCTCAGCCAGATCTCAGCTTCGTAGTCTCCGTTGCTATGGGCCGTGTTGGCCATTTGTCGCAGCAAAGCGATGTCATTCGGCGAGCTGTTCATTGTACCTTCAAAAATGCGCATGGTTACCAAAAGTCCAACTGCTCTGTAAAATGCTTGGCAGTCTGTAACGACGCCGAGCATCCGGGAAGCTTGAATAGAGTGATATAGCAGTTCCCTTGCGTTATTAAATCTGCCAGCAGCAAAACACAGAAAGGCACAAATGGTCAACGTCCCAGAATCTGCTTTTTCGTCCATGCGCCTTAAAGCTTGTGAGATATAGTACACACTATCTCCTTTTTGGTCATTTAGCCAACAGAGTAATGAATTCCGTGCGAGAAACAAAGTATAGACTGCGCCCTCCTCGCCGATTCGTTCGCACGCGTTAAGACCAATTAAACATGTGTAAACAAAATCGCGTCCGTTTCCCGTGTAGAAATAGATATTAGACAATAACGCCATAATGTCCACTATTCGCCTCCAAATCCTTGTGGTTCGGTCTTTTGTGTATCGCCTCAGTACACGCCATTTCCGATGGCGATATTGGTCAAATCTGCTCTTCCAAAACTTGAACAAGAACTCCACCTCGTTACGCGGCCATGGTTCACCAAGGCATTCCAATGCCTTAAATAGGTACCGTTCACCGTCGCTTAGTCTAGTCCGCATAGTGAAGCAGGTGCCCAATCGTTGAAATATGTCGCTCAAGTGCGTATTTCCAAACTGTGCAGCAAGCTCCTCATTTTCACTTAGTATGGCAACAATGCGTTCCAAATTTGCTGTTGCCTCTGCTAAGAGGTACGATTTCATATTTGATTCCGCAAGTGCTTCCAGATAGTGTAGTTGCTTCCCTTGCCAGTCTGTTTTCAGATAATGTCGTGTTACTTTCCCTAAGAGATCCGCATGATACTCGCGTGCGAGTTGTCCTTCGTAGTATTTGGCAAGCATACGGTGCAGGTTAAGACGTGTTTCGTAGGAAACCATATCGTATATACTTTGGGGAATGGTGATATGTGCAAAAGAGTATGTGATAGCGTGATTATCCAAACAATTTCCGGTATCTGCCCGTTGTAAAAAATTATAGACATCGTACTTCTCTATTTGTTGCCGCACAGTCTCTGGATCTATGTGGTTGAAAATAACGTTGCTTGATTTAATTACAGCTTCCACTTCGTATGTGGTGAAATATTGATCAAGACAACTTGCAATCTACGGAATACATATAAGCGCACAACGTCCAATTTAAAGAACGAAATACCGTGAGGAATTCCTGGAAACATGAATTAAGACGATCGAACTGCATCTTGATGATACGCTTATAGTCGAAATTCCCTAGAAGGTCTTCTAAATCGAACTGATTACTGCTTGGCACAAGCTCCCCGTCGAGGACAGTGACATGATTAAAGTCCTTCAGGATGATAGCCATATTTCTAGTCAATATATAGTGCTTAATCTCTTTGCCTATATACGCACAGATGAGCAGTGCTTACTTGACATATAAAGGATTCCCACCGGTGCGTTTCTGATTTCGATGAATCAGCAGAGCAATGAGCACGTCAATTTCCTACCTGCAAGACGCGTACAATTTCGTCACTGACGCGTGTAACACCACGTCCAAAAGTCTTCAAAACGATCTCCCCGATTTCCTGGGCGCACAAACCATTGAGTTCAATATGTTTACAGCATCCTGATTTGCGAAACTCGTCCAGGAATGTCACATTGTAGTCTCTAATAGGGCGAGTAGCCATCAGAAGCATTACCCGTTGACATTGCTCGTGGACAAGCTGGAGGATGCGCATGGAGGTGGAGTCCGCCCCTGTAAATTGCTATCAATCCTCATGTTACATCTACTCTCAGCTACACATACATTGTATATCATCGCATATAAAAACCAGGCCGACGTATTCCGACACATATCGAATTATCCGTACGATGACACCTGCTAGAATGATATCTCTTCCGCGTCCATCCAACAGTTTTGTGTATCTGTTTTCTTCAATATCATTCAACAGCGGAAATATCAACTTGCACAGCGGCAGCAGAGCCTCGCTTTCACCACATTTCGACAGACAGCGCGAGATCAGTTCGGCCAACTCATTATGATAAATTTCATGATTATGTATACTTGTACCTCCAAGGGAAGGCGACAGCGAAGGGTATGATGTGATACGGTGATACCAATCTCTTTCGGGCTGGTTAGTTGAGTTGGCCGAGGACGATGGTTCTACAGCGTCCATAAGGCTAGGCGTTCCGGATTCGGAAAGATATTGGGTAGATGGAATATTTCCAAATAATGATGTCCGTGTGGAATTGTAGGGAATCCGCTCCGAATCGATGATTTCAAACAGCGAAAGCAACAAGTTCTTCAAAAGATAATATTTTGAACTTTTTTCCACTATTACTTAACATGAGACGCGAATCGGTACTTTGGCAAGAAAAACTCACCTTCGGTGGAGGATGACCAACTATAAAGACAATCCGTTTAGAAAAGCGGTTGTATCTATCTATACGAAATGAACACTTACCAACAGAACACATCGTGCGTAGCAATTGTTTTGTGCAAAGCATGACAAAAGAAGCTTTTCCCCACGCCGGACGGACCTGAGATTACTAATAAATGATGATTCTGAGCCTCACTCCAATCATCAACAAAGTGCGTTGCTATATCCATCTCTGCTTTGTATCCAATGAAATCCTTCTTGGCTTCCAAGTTTTGCATTGATATCCGCTTGCTCTTGCCTACGCTGAATTTATGCACTCCATAGATCTGGATCGGTTTCACTTTTCCCTTAACATAATTCTCGCCTAAATCGTCGAAATCGCAAAGCCCGCCTATTTGCTGCTTCGTTGCCGTATCGCAAACGATGGACTTTTTGGAGAAAGGAAACTTTACCATTCTAACTGCTAAAACAATGGTATCTCCCGAGATCCCTGGATCGCGGCGGAAAGGGTTTCCTGGAGGAAGCACGGCAGAAAACACAACGCCAGTCGAAAGCGCAATAGCAAAATCAAGATCAGGGAATTCCCGATACTTATCACGCAGTTCAAGGGCCGCTTTTACTGCGAATACTGCATCACGCTCATGTGACAACGGCGGAAGTCCGAAAACAGACAGTAACGTTGCCCCTATGCCAAAGCCATGAGCAAGACTTGCTGATGTCGCTGCATACGCTTACCTTTGTCATCGATGGCAAATTGCTGAAGCATCCCTAATCGACGTTGTAAATTAAATAAAAAGCTTAGAACATTTACCTTCATACTTGACAAGGATCCTTATTGCCGTTAGAACAGAATTTTGGGCTGTCTCAAGTCCTTCACTTGTCGATACGTCAATTTTTCCCAAGCTGACAAACATGATTGTAACATCTCGGAACAGGGCCGGTACATTGCCGTCAACGCTATGCTGCAGCCGATAGAGAGAAAGGCGATTGATATACTTAAAATAGTGTGGACATGATTCCGCTGAGAGATCCAGGTATGTATTGTTTCGTATGCGAGGGATAATCGGCTCATTACCATATTTGGACTGGTCAGCTAGATAGCTAGCTGAAGGACCTGCAGTATGTCGAAGGGCAGGACCCATCGCCCTTCGTTGACCCGTAGGTGTGTCTTCATTCCGAACAATGTAGTATTCTCTGCGTCTTTCGTAATTTAAATTGATTGCCTGATTTTTGATGATCTCATATGCTTCTGGTGTGATACTCATTTCGCCGGCTTTAGCAGCTGATAACGCGTCATCCAATGCTTCTACCACGGGGCCGCCAATAGCGTATTCTAACCGACCATTGTATTCCAAGAAATATTCATCCTTGACAAAAATCTGGTCGGCATTGAACATAGAATTCCTCACTTGTGGATAAATACTGCTCTGACGTTTTAGCGTTTCGTCAGGCTCCAGATCACCAAGGATAACGTTTGTGACGTTTCCGCATGATAGGGCAATGTGCAGTTCCAGATCAATCGTATTGGCCGCATGGCTGGAAGAATGTTCGCTGGTTGTGCTTGGCCTTCGGTCGTCAAGGCTTTTCCGGTCGTTCTGTCGTTTCTGGAAAAAAGAGAAACAATTCCATCGCTTAAATGATATGGAATAATCTTCAATAGCCGCAGTCTCGTCAACGTCCCAAGGTGAATCCATTGGCTTTTTTCTCGAGGACTTTTTTGCATCACTTCCAACATTGCTATTGTCAAACAATAGAAATTTTTCATTCTTCCCAGGACGAGTGCGGCGATCGATTTCTCCACTAGGGGTGCGATGTTTCGATCGTTCTTCTGCTGTGAGATAGACGTGATAGTGGGATAACCGTACAAGTAGTTGTAAACCACATTCAACCGCTTTTCGCACCAGCACATTCATCTGTCTCGACGATATCTCTCTTGTATTGTCTTCACTATCTATCGAAGCACTCACAGAACTTCGGCGGTCGGATATATTAGGCTGGAAGCAAACTAAGACCGCGTCTCCCAGAAACTTGTAGGAAGTCACTCAGTGGCCTCTCTTTATAAACTTCATACATACTTTGACAACATCACCGCCAAAAAACTCGATGATTTGGATACACTAGATCGTCGTTAATTTTTTCTTTTACACAAGCAGGTTGACTTACTTCACCCATGTAGGCACCTATTTCCAGCGCGATGGCTTCAGCACCCGACTCACCCCTTTCTTTAGCCATGGTCGTTAACTGTGAATATATTAGCCCAGCACCCATCTATATCTATGACTTTACTTTGCTAAAACCTAAAATACATATTCAGGTCAGAAGAATGACGAAGATCCAAACTTAAACTCACCAACGACATCAACCATTAGTACAACCCCGAACTGAGTTTGAGAATACGGGATCGTCAGATTGTCTTCGTTGGCATGTAATGTCCGTACATACTGTTCGGGCCATTAGTCTATATAATAATGACGTATGACTTTACAACCTTTGCAATGTAAGGCGCAATGTTGAACATGTGGTCGAATGGTTTAAACACGCATAAGTTTGAAACTTTTACAGCCAGGCGGAGTTTAATTGCATGAAATAGAGGGGGTTTTTTTCATGCAACCACTTCCATAACCACACATGAAACTGCCTTATCATAATGCAATTGTATACTTTTAACACCATAAAACTCCCAATCCATACGTAGATATATTGCGAGCACATTGCAGACTAGAGATATCTAAAGAATGTAAAATGATCGATCAATACAAGGATAGGAAGCAAAGGGCGATTAATGTGGCGCACATTATCCGTAAAGTTCTCCCGCCATAACAATGCTCCAGATCTTCTCAATATGGGGCGAAAGTTTGATATGTATTACCCAGAATATGTGTCACGCTTGTTTTCAAGATAAAACAAATACTTGTACCCGCTATCAAGGATAATCCTTTGATAATGTAAATACGAAGACGACGCCGCTAACACAGATACTTTATCCTTTTTCTTCGGAGCCATACCAAAAGTTGGAGCCATACCAAAAGTTGGAGCCATACCAAATTACCAGCCTGGAGATCCATAAGGTGGCTTAGGGTAGTTTTGGTGGGTGTGCGGTTGCGCAAAGTATGGCTCCTAAGAGATCTGATACTATATCGAGGGTAGAGCTTCCTGATTCTTAGATCTTGTTCACTTAAGACCGTGCGTATGGAACTGTGAAAATGGCTGTATTGCTTTTTCTCGCCATTTTATCGGCTTGTATCTGGGCAACCCACCATATATGCCAGACAACCTCCCGTATGCACTTTCGCACCTCGGTAACAGATGACTTCTTTTTAACTTGGACACAGTGGACTCGGAAGCAGTTTGTTCTGATCTGAGTAATATTGAATTAAGAAAAAACGCCTGTTTTCATTTACTCCAGTTGTTTCACACCTAGTAAAACAATTTGATTGCGCTGTCCATTATAGTAGCATCGTTTTGAAGTCCGGATAAAATAGTTTGAGGCGGATAGACGCTCCGATTCCAACAAATTACAGCTAAAAGGAACACTAACTACCATCGATCTTTTCATTGTTCGACTGACCTTACATCGACCGGGGACTAAGTTCAGGCAAGAAAGTGCGGTTTTCGCTTATTCATGCGAATTTGACTTCACCTCGGTGGCGTTAAAAACCGCAGCAAAGGTCAGCACAAGTCACCGTATATTCGTTATACATTCTATGGGTCCAAAGCGATCGAGGAGTGAATCGGATTCAGTTGCCCATGCTTCACCGCACATCAAACAGAAGCCGGCGATTACAACATTACCAGCAGCGCTAGAACGCCTAGCACGTCTGTTTGGAAGCCTTAATACTTTTTGTGCTTTCTGTGATGCACGCCTAACAACAGCCTTGACATTTGCGAGCTTGAAGGCATCTATAACAGATCTGACATTACAAGATCTAGCTGCGATCAATGTTATCATGCCGAACTTTGTTCATTTCAATTACGCAGATGATGATTCTATACTAGCTGTTCAATTTGGTGGACCAGTCAGCAAACAGGTTGCCCGTGACAAACATGGCCATGATCAACTCAATCGCTGGGATGAATGGCGTCAACCTCGTACAGCTAAACCTGAAGCAATAAGAAAAACTATTGACACAAGGAATAAGAAGTGGAATAAAGCGCTCAATGCTTACATTAAAAAATGTCACAAGGAGGTGAAGCGTGCTAGCCACTCCCTTTTTTACCTTAACGATTTCCACATTAGAATCGCGATGCGGAAGCGCACTTACTTGCATCTTTAGAAGAGTATATGCCTAAGGATCCTAAGGAAACAAATAAAACAACAGAGGAGCCTTGGACAGAAGAACGCGAGGCGCCGCAAACTATGGCTGACATTATACGTGGATTAAGAGATCAGAAATTCTATTTCGACCAGCTAGAAATGCGGGATCGACATCGAACATTTCCAAGCAAAGCCTCCAATTACGGTAAGAACGAGATTTTATGATATCGTGATTCGAGTTGCATGATGGATCTAGGAAAACTGGATGTACCTCTCCCTCAAGAAATAGTAATTGCCTTGGAGGGAAAAGGAATCCATGACTTTTACGTGCATCAAACAGAGGCATTGAAGGGAATAAAAAGCGGCGAGCATGTCATTGTGGCAACATCGACCGCGAGGTACTTTATAGTAAAAGTCGTGCATATGCGTCCGTTTATACCTGATTATTAGTGGAAAATCACTGATTTATCAAGTTCCTGTGTTGGAGAAGTTACTTGAAGACAAATCAAATCGCACGATGTATATATTTCCGACCAAAGCCTTAGCTCAAGATCAGATGAGAGCGTTGAGCGAACTCACCAAGTCTTGTCCTTCTCTCTATGATGTCAATGTAATTGAATCGCCCAATGGTATTCTTGTTTTAACTTGAATAGGTGTCCACATTCGATGGCGATACACCTTCTGAACAACGACGCAATATCAGGGAGAATACCAATGTTATTTTCACCAATCCAGACATGCTTCATCATTCAATTTTACCCAACGCTAAGCAATGGCAGCTGTTTCTTAGAAAGATGACACATATTGTTGTTGATGGTAAGTTGAAGGGGCGTTTAAACGTTGAATCTCACAACCAGATAGAGCTGCATGTATACAATGGATTATTCGGAGCAAACGTCGCTTTGATTATGCGGAGGCTGCGTCGTCTATGTCATCATTTCGGAAATACAGGTGTCATTTTCGTCTCATGTAGCGCAACTATCATGAACCCAGATGAGGTAAACATTTGCAGCTTTGAAACGATAAGAAAAGATTGAATAACGGATTTTTCAAAAAGCATATGAGACTCATGTTTGGCGTGGATAAAGTAAAACTTGTGAACGAAGATGGAGCACCTCATGGAAAAAAGGTGAAGAAGAATTATACCTTTTACGATCTTAATCAGCCATCTCTTCAAGGAAATCGTCTTGTGGAACCCGCCTTATAATAACCCAGATGATCCACAATCTGGACGTAAAAATCCTATCAGCGAAGCTGCAGAGCTACTCGAATATTTATTAACACATAATGTGAGAACCATTGCGTTCTGCAAGATACGGAAAACCTGTGAACTGTTGATGAAGCAGTTAAAGGAAAACCTCCAATCACGGCAGAGATATGAACTTTTCGATCGCGTGATGTCTTATCGTGGGGGATATACACCTCAGGACCGAAGGAAAATAGAGAAACGACTATTTGATGGGGAACTTTTAGGTGTTGTGGCGACCAACGCGCTTGAACTAGGAATGGATATTGGCACACTAGGTAAGCTAGAAATATTCCCTTAAATCATGTTGGTATACTCATAAAATGACGGTATTAGATGCAGTAGTGATGGTTGGATTTCCATGGTCCGTTTCAGCTTTGGTATATAAGCACTTTCAAAGGTAAACATCCGCTCACTATCCCTACAGTGGCAGCAATCTGGTCGTGCAGGACGACGTAATACGGATTCTCTCACACTCTTGATTGCAGATCAGTCACCCATGGATCAATTCTACGTGGTAATCTACCACAATATCTATATGTCATTCACTTAACGTTATAGAATAATCCATCGGAACTCTTCGAAAGAAGAGTGGATGGTATCCATTTTGAAGTTGAGGATTCCATTATTCTTGAAAGTCATCTGCAGTGTGCAGCGGAAGAACTTCCCATAGATATTTCACAGGACCATATGTTTTTTGGACCGCACATTGAGAGGATTTGTCAAGACCATTTGATGCCCATTAATGATCACGGAGTACGCAGCAGTTGCATACATGCATCAACTAACGTTGGGGTAGCTTTACAGACCTCACCCCCGGTTTAGGCCATACCCTTCAAAGTTTGTCAATATTCGCAATATCACAGAAGATGTGTATGCTGTGATCGATGTGACAGATGGAAGGAATATCGTGCTTGAAGAGATCGAAACTACGCGAGCTCCCTTTGAAATATATGAAGGTAAGTTAACTTCTATGAGTAATAACTTACTGAGACATATCTAGGCGCAATATTCATTCACCAGGGAATAACATACCTTGTTGAAGAATGCAATATTGATCAGCGCTACGCAAAGGTTCACCTGACTCAAGCGGATTGGACTACTACGCAACGAGACTTCACTAACGTTAACCCATCAAACACGCTCAGGTGCAAATCCGTCCACAATACGGACCATATGGTGTACTTTGGAGAGGTCCAAGGCAGGTATATTGAAGCTTTTTGGTCGTTGCTGATTGGCCTCGTAGTGGAGACTGTTGTATTTGGATACTATCGGCTGGATAAGCGACATCGTATCATTGATTCTTGCGATGTCTACATGGATCCTCTCCTACGCCAGTCCATTGGCATATGGACAGATGTACCGCAGGGAGCACTAGTACGAATGGAACAGTTAGGAATTGATCCTATGGCATCAGTTCATAGTGCTGGTATAGCGATTGGGATCGCAGTCAAAATACAACTAAAATTTCCATACCTAGCCCATGTTTTGATATCGCTATTGCCACGGTTCACGTTTTCCTCTTCAACTGATATCAAAACTGAATGCAAGAGTCCTCACGCCACACGACACCGACCGGCAAGGTAAAAGGAACATACCTGTGCTAGGGCCACAGTGCTTAATATCTTTTTAGAATTGCCTTATACGAAACGCAGCCTAGTGGGGTCGTTCGACAATGCTACGAATGCTTTGACCGGATTATCGGCCTTTGTATAGAAAAAATAGAATCGTGTACCTGTGAATCTGGGTGCCCAAATTGCAAGTATGTCGTTGATCAACCATCATGCTAATGGTGAAGCTAGGTATCTATATGTCAAATTGTTCCGAGCATAACGCGGTTAGCTCGAAAATGGGAGCGTTGATATCTTTCAAATCCATGCTAGACGCCAATTTTAGCCGAAGTACTTGATATCTAAATCGAGACACATGATGGTGCCAGTTGTTACTGTACTACCGTTTAGAAAAGTTTAAATAGTAAGAGCCCCGGTTTTACTTTTACCTTACAATATTCTCTATGGAGACCCTTATTGGAAATTACAAGTGGTGTTTCAGTTTCTGTATAGCGTTGTGCTTCATAAGTATGATACTATAAACCTGCTGACGCAGCTACCACACAGGGTAAACATCGAGCCACCGTTACTGACTTCAATCCTGTGCGTCTGATATTTAGCGACCCCGATCTCGTTGGGGCACGATTGGATTCGTGACAAATTTTAACATCAACTATCTGTAGCTAAGAAAGAGCAACACATACAATCTCAGAATTTCCGAATTCCAAATGAGACCATTGGCACCACCGTGTAACTTGATCTCTATTTACTTTTGATGTACGCCATCGATATGTCACATAAACTGACTAAGTGAATTGCAAATGTGATTCAAACCCGCAATCCCCCGGTAGTAAATAATACATCGTGTCGGACAAGAATAAAATGACATCCATGGAAACAGGATAGAAAAGGTAAGAGCAGCCACTATTTTCATAAAAACGAAGAATGTCGGAACGACCTGAGACCCGTAGGACCCCGGCTTCTTAGTTGGTGATGAAGGCTGATAATGCGTTGTACCACTTGAACTAGGTAGTCTCTTGGAAGGGTCAGCAGTTAGCACCTTATCCACGATATGTATTATTGAGTCGTCACTTGTGGTAATGGCAGTCCATACGATTGTTGCTGTATCAGTAGGTGATCTTGCCGTAAGAATATATTGACCTTGGTTGGTCATGCGAACTGACAGATTGGCTTGCGGGTACTCCGTTGGCAGCGTCACATTCTCCCATGTGCCAAACTGCGTTGTTATATATACATCATCCAAGATATGGTATTTTAGATTGTCAATCAAAGTATCCAAAGGAATATTAGAACTGTCAATTGCTTCCCATGCTGCATTATTCGGCGCCAGAATGGTTTTGTTCCTTGCGCTTACGAGGTAAGTCAGGTCCTTCGAACTTAGCAACTTGCTGTAGGAACTTAGATCGTCGAGACTGGCAATAGTGTCAATTGTACTTGCAGGCGGTGTAAGGACTTTATCAATTCGGTGTGCACAGTCTATAGAAAAGCAGAAGTATTTTTAGACCTCTGTGCGAGAAAGTATTGACGTTGTCTGGAAAATCTCATAAGTAACTAGGAGATAATTCACGTACTACCAGTGCCACCACAGAGAGCGTCATGGCGGGTATAGTCCTTATTTCCAGGTAGTGCTAACACATTGGCCGTGGTGACACCTACGCGTACTTGCATCTGCGACTCCCCTAAACCCCTTGGACCCACAATGAAGCTGAAGCCTTCAGGATATTTCGGTGGAACAAGGCCTCGTCTGTCCGTGAGTAAGTTATAATCATAGCCCTATTCAAAGCCAGCCATCGTCATAAGACTTAGAGTGTTGGCTGTTGCGTTAACGTCCGTGAGATTTAATATCCCAGTAGAAATTGCCCGTTTCATGGCAGTCTCTGAAGGACAGAAAGTTTCTGAAGATCGAGGGAAAAGTGTATTGCATAAATCTTTGTCATGATAAAGTGGATCCTCTATCAACTTTGTTAACGTCGACTAAAAGCAACAGGAAGGAGATTTAGTTTATCATAATGAGATTAACATGTATTTTAGTTACATTGGTATAGGAGTTGACGTACACACTACACGTGCCAGGTGGTCGACCACGGGAAAATTTATCATAGAAAAGTCCGATTTCTATGATTATTATGTGCTTTCTATGATAAGTACATGATAGACCTATGACGATCATAGAATTCTGGGATAGTGACCACGATAGTTCTATGATGATCATAGAAATTCCATGTTAACGGATTCTATGATACACCCTATGTTTATCATCGAATTCCACGATTATCTCTATGACACGTCATATAATTCTGTGATAACCTCGCAGTGCTCTGTGTTCCAATGCAATGTTCTACAGCATTCCTATTTACATTGTAGATTATGATTTGGTCAAACAAGACATCTTTATTACAGCCTATTACGATGTCGCTTTGATGCACGCTCAACGGCAGTGGTCCTAGTCAAAACATAATGTTTCTTAACCGCCAAATGTGATATGGATTGTTTACATACTCTGATGATGTTCCGTTGTTCTCAGTCTCCTAGATGCGTCAAGAAATGTTTGTAAACCTCTGATAATACTCTGGACAACTTACCTTCTGCAAAAACATTTGATACTGATAATGGCTTCCCCACTTAGTCTGAAGAAGCCACTTTGCGCCCCAGGAATTCTTGCATCTTTGGAGCTTAACGCCAGAGACACTTGCACAGCGCTCAACTTCTGCAATTGCCGAGGCCTGTTTGTCTGCTGGGACCTGACACCAAGGAATATTCTGGTTAGGCTCCTGCAGAGTTGAACGCACCTTATTAATAGCGTCCTTGACGGTAGTTGCAACGTTCATCATTGCGTTTGTCGCCTGCTGAGAATTTCCATCAGAAAAGGTCTGACAGACGTATTCCTTGAAATAGCTGGCAGTGAGTCTGACCGCACGTCTTTTGCCATTCACCATGGTGACTGGTCGATCCAGCGTTCTTCCTTCCTCCACAAGCTCCTCTTCATCCTCAACGACTTGGGAAGTATGCTAGCCCTCTTTCAGCAGACGGATTACCTCTTCCTGCTGCTGAACTGTCGAACGGGCGAGTTCTTCTAAACAGTTGAGGCGAACTTCATGCGCTTCCTGGGTCTCTTCGATCCTCTGGAGACTGGGAATGATAATATCGTTGATCAAGTTAATAACAGATTTAGCGTTTGGTGTGCTTGGCATGGTGATGATTGTAAATATCAGTAAAGACACCGAGGCGATGGCCCGTCCTTATATGGACAACCGTGGGAAATCGATCAGTCTGAAACAGGGGTAATTAAGTAATTGATCCTCCGAAAAATTACTTCCCCACCTTCTCGACTTTCATTGCTTGCTCTACCGAATTGTTTTGCTACCAAATATGGAACGTTCTCGCAACGAATGCGCGCAGTTAATACTTTGGATATTCCTGATGGACATTTCCAATGCACTTGGTGCGGGAAAAATGTCAAAAAACGCGTCTTTACGAAACATAACCGTCAATGCAAGCAACTTCATGACCAAGCTGAAGCACATGCAGCACAACCGTCTCTCAGCTATAATCAAATGTATTGATATACTTTGTACACATAGAATGTCCGAGCTGTTGAACTAACTCTTGTACGAGTAGTAGCAATGCGAATGTACCTGAAGAGTTCTCTGACATTAGAGCTACATCTCAAGAGCAGGCAACAAGCATTGCCACTTCTCAGTCCGTTCCTGCCACTTCCTCCTCAGGCAGTCAAGAGTTCAACATACAAGCGTTGGACTTCGACGACATGTCTGTGCATAGTGCTGGAGCCGCTGATGATCTCGACGATAGTTGGATAGCCTTAGATATCCAAGATGACTATGAAGTTGACGATTATCATCAGACAACAGCTGACAACGAGGAAGATTGTGATGCAGGTGATAATTTTGACAGTAATTTGAGTGATCGCGGTGATGACGAGCAAGATCCATCTGGAAACGACTTGGACAATAATGAGGAGACTGCAGGTACATTCTGCACTTTAGATTGATTCAACGTATATTAACTAGAAAACCGATACAGTGCCTTCTGCAGCTGATGAGCCAATCTTATTTAACTTCCAAAGATCAAATGTGCTTGACAATCCTACTCATAGACTAAGTGTCAGGATGCAACAGCTAATCGACAATCACGCAATTCCAAGAGCAGCACATGAAGATCTAGTAAAACTCATGAACGATGCTGTAGCTAGTATGTATGAGACACATAGTGCTCTCGATATGTGATGTTCTGACTGGCAAGGTTAGATCGTGGATATGTCCTGTCGCCACATCGGTCACGCCAGCTCTGCGCAGAACTCTACCCTATCAAGACCAAGCGCATTTCTGTGTGCAGAAACGGGTGCATGCTGTTCTCTGGAAGTCAGACCATCGATCAGTGTAGATTCTGCGGGGCACCTAAAAACAAAGAAGGCAGCAATGTGCCCTATGCAACTCTGCAAATATTACCCATTGGAGAACAGCTGGCTCTCATGCTAGCTGATCCATCAACGAGGGAATTACTAGCTTATCGCAGCAGTAGGCAACGTGAACCGAACACCTATGAGGACTTGTTTGATGGAAGTACCTACAGAAATCATACAAGAAACCTATTCACAAGCCAATTTGACGTTGCGTTGGCATTATACGTGGACGGATTCCAACCATGCGCAGGCAACAAGCATTGCATGACCATCTTTCACTGTGTCGTTCTCAGTATGAGTCCTTCAGTGCGGTATGGTAGCTTGGCAAACCTAACAACTAATTAACAAAAACTACAGTTACGAGCTCAAGAACATGATCCAGATATGCATCGCCCCAGGTCCCCAACGTCCCAGAGACTTTTGGTCCTTTATGGACCCTATATGTGCTAAGTTAGAGAATCTACAGGACAAAGGAATGACTGTACGAGTTGGTAATAGCAGCATACATGCCAAAGTCCACGTACTTGTTGCTTCGGGTGACATGTCTGCTGTGGCAGCTCTCGTAAATCACGCCGGCCACAATTCCTATCATGGATGTCGCATCTGTGCAGCCCGCGGCGAGAGGCCACAAGAGGGTGGTATGTACTTCCCTGAAAGAGAAGGCTGCTCAGAATGGCGAACTGTGGAGAGTTTCCGAACAGCCGAAGGGGTATGTTTCAAAGTTATTTAGACGTATCAACTTACCATCAAGTAGCCAAATATCATTGCACCACCACGGCTGTCATTTTTGAAGAGCTTCAATGGTCCCGAATTTTATGGGCTCGACGAAATGCACCTCCTGGGTCACGGCATCAGTCATCAGTTCTTTTCACTTATTCAGGGGAAGTATACAGCGCCTGGTGCAGATGACCCATTCGCAATTGACAGTCAATTGTTAGCGACCATTATGGAGAAGGTAGAAAAATCGAGAAAGTATATCCCAACGGCTTTCCAAGGATCGTGGAGAAATATCCTTACTAAGCCTAAGGTGCGAGCTGTCGACTGGTTAGACTTTCTACTCTATATTGTCCCGACTCTAGTAGTCAAGCATTTGAATAGTACTGCCAGACAAGCTACGATGGCCTTAGTACGCGTCTGCCAACGCAGTCTTCAGTACAAGCTAAAAAACACCGAGATTGCTGCTATGGAGGCGTAAGTGTCTGCCATTGATGGAAGTCAACTAAATGTAATGCTAGTGACGTACGTACTTGGCATGGGTACCTATTGCAACTTGTAGAAGAAGGCGCCCTCAAGGTATCTGTCTTCACCCCCAATCAACATTACCTGTCACACATACCAGATATGATCCGTAGAGTGGGGCCACTGAGGTACATAAGCGCTCGCCCACTAGAGCGAACAATTGGTACCTATAGCCGCCTCATCTCTACTAACAGCGCACCTGGTGTCAATGCTGCCAATATGATGGTCAGGTTAGCGATGTCTCGCTACATGGAGCTTGGACTGTCGAACAATCCATGCGACCAGCAGGCTTCTCAGAACGATCAGGATGCTCTTGCTCCGGAATTACGTGGCGTTCCGGAGCAATCATCCCTGGACTTGATGGACAGGATCGCAGGGATCTCGTCAAGCTCTTTGAGGCGAGCCCTCGAAGCATTCCACAAGCGCATGGGGCTGAATGGCCCAGTGTCAGAAGAATTCAACTACACTGGAAGTCTCTGATACGATCACAAGGTATTTAGCAGCGTTCTAAAGCATCAGGAGAGAAATCGTGCGGCGTACTTTGTGCGCTTGGGCATCGATGTAGACAGGTACGGATCACCACTTGTTTAGCTCATCTAATACGTGTAATATTGCAAATACGCGTTTAACCGGAGGAGAGAGCCTCTGTTGGAAAAGAAATACTTCTTCGGAAAGATTTACTTTTACCTACAACCTATCGAAAATCCGGAGTCAATGCTGGCTGTTGTGGGTATATATAGCACTGAAGTAGATGAACAGACAGATAGTATATACTACTATGCAAAGTCTGAAGACCAGCTGTTTGTAGTAGACTGTACAAACATTGAGGACTTTGCTGGGAGCCTATGTGAGGATCCGGCAGGGCTAAATGGCAGAAGCTATTGCATTTGGCCTGGTATGGTATCTAGCAGCGAGAACAGGACCAATAACGGCAGCAGAAAATATATATAAACTAGTATATATAAATAAAGCATTGCACATTATACCATCCAATGGCAGATAGGATCGCTATCATACAATTCTACGATTACCCCTAGCTTATCATATAACAATCATGGAATTTGCTATCATAGAATAATCATAGAAAAGTGCATTTCTACGATTATTCTATGATAACGCTATATGATTATTCTATGGTCGGTCATGGAATTCCATGATAATTTTTCCCGTAGTGAATTGCTTTGCAACTTTTCCCGTATGGCAAGAAGCTCCATCCTCTTGGGAGATATAATCATGTAAGCTATTTTCCTCGAGGTAAGGAAGCAACTCCTTGCCCAAAACGTTGGTGTAGACGGCTTGATTCATTGTGCCTGGCACTGGTGTAGCAGGCCCAACTCCTCTAGCACTAAAACAACCCCATAACATCACTGAACGCCCATACTTCACCGTTCCCTTAATATTCTGAGGATGCAGGGACTCTCCACTTTTGCGCAAGACGCGCTCTCGACTCCCATTTCCCAAAACGCGGAATCGGGATTCATCAGACCAGATAACCTTTGCCCACTGATCATCGGTCCAATCTAGGTGCTCCTTGGCCCATGCAAGTCTTGCTTTCTTATGTCTTTCGAGTAGTAGCGGCTTTCTGGTTGGTCGACAGGAAGAAAAACCAAGTTCATGCACGGTTTTCTGAAATGTTCGCAATGAAACTTCCATGCACGTAGCTGAGAATGTCGCGTGATGAAAGGTTAAAGGTGCACGCGGATTGTCACGGATGTCGCGTTCAATGAGACGTTTCGAGCGATCCGTTATCTTCTTTGATCTTCCCTTCCTTGGTTTTGACGCAGTTGTACCGGTTTCTTTGATGTTCTTAATAATACGCCGAACGGTCGATCGCCCAAGTCCTCTTGACTTGGCGATCTCACCGAAGGACATTCCTGCCTCCCTC
>JNDT01000836.1:0-43063 GCA_000697055.1 Saksenaea vasiformis B4078
TGAATTATTTTTTATGCTGCCCGAATAAATTTTGCGTCCACTGGAGAGACCAAGTTCATGTAAGTTGATTAATCCTCAGACGAAACATTGATGTACTAATGGCCGCATATTCGATCCTTCTTTAGCGCAAACTTGTCTCTTCAGAGGCGCAAGATTTATTTAGGGTAGCGTAAAAGATAATTCAATAAACAGTATTTATGCTTGTCAAACGGAAGGTTGAGGAAGATTTTGAAGTGATTTTTCCAGAGCCTTCGAATGTTAACTCCGTCTTTGCCCTTCTTTTTCTCCTCATATATATAAGATACGTTAGACGTTGTCGGCTTACTTTCCCACAATGGAGGTGGCATCGAGTTTCAACGTTCTGGTTAGCGACACACGTAAACGTCCTCATTCTCCGACAGAATACGATCATTCCTCTTTATTTCAACCTGCACGGAAGAAACATCTCTCAAACAGTGACAATGATCAACATAAAACCATAGCGATCGCAGCATGGCAAGCACATACAGGTCAGAACGAAGACTAACGTTTGATGTCTTTTATTCACATGTACCTTACCAATAGAATGCGTCCAGACTCCGGAGGGATTCAGCGCTGCTGCCTACGAAGAACCCATGACAGTCGATCAGACGACACCACTTTATGCGACATCGCGAGTCCCGAAGAGTACTTGCGTTCGTATAGATAATATTGATGATTATCTAGCAGAAGGCGAATCTTCAGACGAGGACGAAGATGCAGGTCATCTTTGGACTACTGGAGAATCTACATTTGTCGAAGCTCATATTGGCGGTTCGTCCCTGCCAATGGAACGACGTGCAGGCGAAAAAAAATTGCGGATCCCTGAATTCGTACTCCGTGCTAATGCAAAAGACAGTCCGTCTGAATGCCTTGATGTGGTTCCTTACAAACCGCCGATCCTGTCAATAAAGGTAATTAATTCAAGTCCTCTGATCTATCACTAAGACTAGGAGTAGGCGACGGATGAATCTGAAAAAGCTACCCCTAGCTGTGGAATGGAGTTAGACAACCAGGCAGACGCTTCCGATGTCACTGCTATGGAAATCGACTAAGCACCTCATTATCTCTATATGCACATAAACAAAAACCCTTGTACATATAAACATGGCATGAAGCAATCCACTATTTTTACTGAAATATAGTTTAAGTTCTTCCAAATAAATTTGGCGTTCAGAAACAACACAAGTGTATGTACTATTATCAAATTACGACAGAAGATACGCATTGATTTTTCATTTATTTACACTTCTCTTTACCAATCCCACTCTAATTCCAACACTAGTGTAAGATCGTGCATCAGTGGACGATCTAGCACTTAATAAATTGGATGCGACAATGTCATACATGCTACAGAGCTGTATCGATAGTTAAACCGCGTACCACATCTCATCACGCTGCCACGACTGTGCTTCTATTTGGCTTACATCCACTTCAATATCGGAGAGCTCGCTAACGACTCCCGTCAGGAAACAACGCTGCAAAGGTCTCTAGAATGTAAAACTTATCAGGGTTATGGCTCGCCCGCTATTCAGCAGACCTTGGATGTGGGTTGTAGGATGCGCAAAGGTGCAGAAAATGTCATGCAAAGATTGAGCTGGCATGAACGAAGGTCATGGGGTTTGGTCAGTGCAGACCTTATTTGAACCAAAATAAGTTAATATCCAAAAATCCATCATTATAGGAAATGAACATTGTGGCCTACGCGTTACTTCACTGGATGCCTCGCATCTTTGGGCCTAGGAACAGCAACGACAAACAAATCAAAGATCGATTTGATAACTCCGCTGTCTATGCAGCAGTACTTCATATTCCAACCAATCAAATTCGGGGTCTGGCTATTCATGCTGATACTACGACGTCTATCGTTGACACTCTTTCACTTTTGTGGAAGTATCTCAATAAATTGTTTTGTATTGCGTTACATATACGCTCCAGATATATCATTGTTGATAGAAGGTTAATATAAAAAAGCAATATTCGAAGTGGCTGAAGAGCCAGCAATGGACCAAGAAGAAATGCATACCTCAGTGATAAAAAAAAGGCAATTAGTTCTTTCCTGCATTTCATTTTTCTTTTCAACCGATATGTTTTACCTGGAAGGAGACCAAACGTATTCCCCCACATCACTCCTTAAAAATAAACCACTACCCCGCCGAGTTCTATCACGCCATTGCTCCAAGATATGTCTAATCGGTTGTATAATTCTCCTTGCCTTTGTCTACGGTTGCAGTGTGCTGTGGTCTTCCTCATCACAAAGCTGGACAATCGACCCTCGTGATATGGATTTGATCCAGTCACTTTATAAGACAAGCAAGGCTAGCGATGATCAATCACACGCTGTATCGGCTTCCTCAGTGCTTGCGGAGCACCGACAAGCTAAGCATCTTGGTCCAACCTTTGTACATGACCGAGATATTCCCCTTGATATTTGGAAACAATTACCCACGCGCGGTGCGTTGTACATGCTGGTCCGCAACGAGAACCTACAGGAAGCGCGAGCTGCAATGAAAAGTATAGAAGCTCGATTTAATCACAGATTTCATTATCCCTGGATACTCCTAAACAACCAGTACTTCTCCTCAGACTTTCGTCGCTACATCTCCAAAATTACACAGTCGCCCATTTACTATGGCAAAGTGGACTTGGAAGCATGGGACTATCCGAGCTGGATAGATGTGCCGCTGGCGGAGTTAAAGATGTTAGAAATGGAAGTGGATGATGTATACAGAGGAGGAAGTTTGTCTTATCATCAGATGCTAAGGTATCAATCAGGCTTGTTCTACTGGCATCCCCTTTTCAAGGACGTTGACTACATGTGGCGAGTGGAACCTGGAGCCCACTATCCATGCGACATGGACTTTGATCCGTTCCACTTCATGAAAGAAAATAACAAGACACTTGGTAAATCTGGATCTTCTACTTATACATATTTTTAACAGGAACTTAGGGTTCACTTTAACCATGCGAGAGGCACCTAACACAATACGTACCCTGTGGGATGCAACGCGTGGCTTTATGGACAATCATCGTGATGACGTACTTCCGTCTAACAAAACTATCCTACCGTGGATTATCGATTCCGATAACCAATACAATATGTGTCATCTGTGGAGTAATTTCGAGATTGTGGATATGGAGTTTCTAAGATCTCCTGCTTATAATGCATATTTTGAGCATCTGGATTGGACCGGCGGCTTTTTCTACGAGAGGTAAGGATGTATAAAAGGGTTGGAGGAGTTGTACGATCTTAATTGTGTAGGTGGGGAGATGCTCCGGTTCGTACAATGGCGGCGGCGATGTTCCTTCGACGCGATCAGGTCCACTTTTTCAATCAAATCGGGTATACGCATTCCGTCGCTACCCATTGTCCATTCGATCATAAATATATTCAGCAATGTAGCTGCGCATTGGAAGACAATTATGGCAATAGTTTTTGCTTTTTAAGCACATGTAGAAAGAATCATACTAACTTTAATAGTAGATTTCCACGATGACAGCTGCACGATCAGTTTGCTACGCTATCTCGATGAGGATACACTTGATCGCATGATGAAGTTTGCAAAATCGGAATTACCAGACGAAGACTATCGAAAACTACAAGTTTGATTCTAATAGGAAGATAGAAAGATAATTAACGATAAGCAAGTGCTTTTACTTTTCAACTGTATATCTAAGTTCGTTCTCACACATTGCAGAGAATATCTCGCGTGACCGACTCTTGATCTTTGAAACCTTCTTTATTTGGTTGTATCAAGTAAATAAGTCATGGTTAAAGGATGTCCCAATAGGCTTTCAAATAAACCTTTCGATTATTTGCATTTTATTAGCATCTTGTTGTTTGGTCGGTAAAATAGGGTCTAAGAAGATGCTGTCAATGTTTCATAGTTATACATTCTTTGAAAATAGCCGTACGATTGCCGGTGCTGCTCGTTCAATTTCTAATTTCTAGTACACTACTTGATAGCACGTATTGTGACTTTAGAAAAAGAAAAATGATATATAGCAACGCAAAGCTGTTGCTGTTCCAGGGATGAAAATGGAGAAACAATGAGTATTTGTTACGCATGTTTCTTCTTGACTTTGACCAACTAATGAAGCGTCAGATGTATGGCAGCAGTTATTGCAGATATGCCATTCTTTTTTTTTTCTCTGGATATGGCTTCCACATGATGTATGCCTCATGCAAGACGTTCTAATAAGCTGTGGTGGAAGTTTCACTGATAATGTTAGAGTGGGAAATTTGCTAGACTGATACCGGCGCATTATTTCCAAAGTCTAACAAACACTGAACATTTTATTTTTAAACACCAGAAAATAGGTTTTGTCTATTTCTTTGCAACAGACACGCCTATGGGAGACGTTAAAGTAGTCGCCACATTGTACGACGTATTATGGAGACTAGATATGACAGACGTTAAGACCTTGTACGTGAATTAGATTATTTTTTGCGTTAGCATATTAACAGAATCCACAATTCATATGCAAACCAACAAGACCTCCACGCCTGGTTTACCGAGCTTCACTTTTTGGTATCCACAGATCTGAACCTGTCGAGCAGCTCCTGCTCCGTCGAAACGATATCACCTCGTTGAAGAAATATGTCAAGACCATCGCGAGAATGAGACACCAATTGCGTGAACTTTCCTTGCGCGATAATCTTCTCAATCAGTTTCCAAAAGAGATACTTGTACTTAAACATCTAACTTCGCTATCTCTTGCCAATAACTGTATCGATCAAATTTCTTCCAACACATTATCACAGCTACAGAGTTTGCGGTGGTTGTCACTGGCACAAAACAAACTGCAGGAATTGCCTCACGATATGGTTCAGTGCAGCGAGCTTCGAGGTATCAATCTGGATAGTAATCACCTAAAAAGCAAGTACAGTAAACAGGCATAAGGAAATAGTAACGTTCTTTTAGGCGTTCCCAAGATACTGTACCGCTTTAACAAGTTGGAGACGTTGACCTTAATGAACAACGCGATTCGATGGCTGGACAACGATCCTTTCCCATCCAGCCTTTTTACGTTGAATCTTGCTCACAATACATTGACAGAATTTCCATCCACACTTGTACGTTATCCACCGCCTTCATTGATGTACTTGAACCTCTCCGGAAACATCTTGGGTAGCCTTCCTGCCGAATTTTTAAGCACAGGTTACGAAAAACTGACAAGCTTGGATTTACACACGTGCGGCTTGGAGACAATACCAGCATCCTTTTTTAACGCCCTCGCCACTCGCTGCCAGAAGCTAAAACGCCTTAACCTAGCAATCAATGCATTGACAGAGCTCCCGTCCGAAATTGGTGAATTACAGAGCGTACAGTGGCTCAACTTAAACGACAACCGCTTAAGAACATTACCTGCAACATTCTCGAAGTTAACGAATCTGGTAAAATTGGGCGTGGTAGAGAATAATCTCCAGAAACTACCGCCCTACATGTTTTGCCACCTCCGTAAGGTGGACAAGGTGGATCTTCGATGTAACAAGTTACAGTACCTGCCACCGTCCATTCTTTCGCTGGCATCTTCGCAGGAAGTTGATAGGGCAGATGATTTGGCTATTGCGAGAAGCGTTTTTCCGGCATACTTCCCTTCATGTCGTGATGACCCTGGATGCTTTGATTGCGGCGGATCTCTACATACTCTTATGCTATGCAACAACAAACACTTGGAATACACGGATGGTATCTATTGCGAAGTGAAGATAGGCGAGAAATGCATGGATATCCAGGTCATCGACATCAATAGGCTTTTCTGGCGCATGGAAACGTCATACATACAAAGAAAGCTCTTGCTGAGACAGACACTCTATCAGTCACAGAGAGGCACTAGTAAAAGAAGTAGCGCGAGTCTACAGCGAATAGCATGTGATGTGCTCATTCAGATACCGTCTTTGAGAGAGCTTGCGGCGCGAGATTTTTTAAACAAAAAATTCATAACATGGACGTCGGGATCTGCACGGAACCGCATAGGTGAATGGTGCGATTGTCAACAATTGAACTCACACTGTGATCTCCGGCAACAATTCTTGGACGATATCATCCCAGAGACGATGCCGATTCTTCTTCGAGAGGATATTTACAAAGGAGCGCAACAATGTGCCGCTTGTGGATATTGGTACACTTACTCCCCTGTCAAGGTCGGCTATCTCTCCCGGATTTGTGAGAATCGAACAGTAGTCCCTATCCGAGCAACGGTGTGCTCAACTGACTGTGCGCTTCATTCTATGCTGCGAATAAGCGTCGCAAGACAGCGATGCCAAGCAAGTCATGCTGATGATGCAGCAGCAGCGACGCCCCCTGGGACTGTGTTCAATGAACAGATAGCAGAAGAGACCACGGTGGCAAGTCAAAACGACGACGTTTCTGCAAGCGTTATGCTTCCAGAACGCTCTACGCAAAATTCTCCACGTCGGGGAGGTAAACCTCTTTTTCTTTCTTTCTTTCCAGAGTTGCGGTTACTCATGGTTACTTGTACTAGCTTCGAAGCCACGTCTCTGGATGCTTGCATTCCGACGCCGTTTGAGTGCATTACGTGTGAAGTTGACTCCGAATAGATACTGCCGGCAGCGAAGGCAAACAACATCTTCAAGTCCCTCCTCGTCCATGCTGGTCATGCGACCTTCTAGCAATCAAACATTGCATAGGGCTGCAAATATTCTGCATAGAGGATCACCATCCGACATACGCCACTATCAAGTCTTACAGCCGTCAGAGTACGCCGTTCCTTTAGCCTACAATCATCTTCCAAATAGTGCTCTACGCTTGCAGCGTTTCTAGTTTGATTATGAAATAGTTAGCTTTAGTGACATCCACTAAGAAGAATCACTAGCCTCTTGCTTGATATAAATTCGTGAATCTCGCCAGCGGCTATCGCTGTTCCATTGAGTGAACCGTCCTCCTTTGTTCTACTGCTTACGCTAGTTATCCGTTATGGTCGGCTTTATGTACCGTAGCGGCTTACCACAGAGACGTTGACCGTTCTGCGATTCTTACAGCGAATTTCTTGCAGTGACCTTTAACAAGCTCATCTCAAAAACAAGTAGGCTATCGACTTCCTTGTGTGGCCTCGTATGCACCATAGATTGGATTGCCATATCCCGACTATATTTCATAGGTTTGATCAAGGTTTTGCTCAGCACAGTACTGGTGCATGGTGGGCGTTACGATTGCTCTATTTTATAGTATTACGAGAAAGCTGGAAGCGTGCACCTAAATGACAAGTACACTTTGTTTACAATATGATGTACGTATGTCAGTGAGGTGGTAAATCCTATTTCAGGAAAATAGTTTGCAAAAGAATATAGATTTCGGGAATGCTTATGTCCACGTGCGGAGATCTTTTGGCACGAAAGATCAAGTATTTCAGCACCACCGTGTTATCTGGATCAGTCAATTCTATTGGCGAAGCGTGTATCTTCTTACGCATTGGGGATGGAAAAACTACAGCGGCAATTTCTGCTTCCTCTCTCATTTTCCAAGGCCATGGCGTTGCTTGAGGGTTTACTCGTTTATATATTACCCGCAGAGTTTTTAACATTTCAGCACATTACATGTATTAATGTATGTAAAAATGCTTGAAATTGTGTGAACAAGACAAAGGATGAGGCAGGATAGAAAAAGCCGTAGGATATCTAAGATTTCCCAAATTGGAGGATTTTGCAGTCGTGATATACATGATCTGCAACGGTTCCTGATGATTATAGTGGTACGGCGCTTCAAAACTGACGTTTAAGGTCATTTCCAGTACAAAAAGTAGTGTAATTAAAGTTCTGCACTGATTTATATATATACTTGCTAAATCCATATATCATAGTCGGTAGCAACAGAGAGAACTTTGAAAGAAAGTTAGAAAGTTAAATGTACTAAACCTCAGATAGTTCAACCTTTATCATGCGCTCTTCCCTAGGCTAAAACTATACAATCGACGTTGAGTCGCCCTTGTTCATTTTCAATCCTCAGCCGATTCTCCCCGACAGTTGAAGCTATCGGGGGCGACCAACATATTCTGTTTTTACACTGCCGAAGCTACTTCTTTCATAGTTGCTTGCGTTGATAAGCCTTACATCACATTTGTCTCAGGATACTCGTCAGTATCATGAAGTGTTAACTATCCTCTGTAGCGCATACCATCACATCTTGCCTTACCACTTGGAGCTACTCGCTCTATCTCATAATCAATTTCGTTATAGCCAATTGTCTTTTATGTCCTTTTCCTGCCCACTCGAACGGTCCGTGAGGATTCAGTCGGCTCGCCTTTATATAGTAAAGCCAGACTCTCGTCTTCGTATAGTCTTTCCACCAGCATTCGTCCTAGTTCCATTCAGCCTCTCAGACATGGCGACCTCCTTACAATTTTCGCCATACCGCTGGTTCTAACGGACTTACCTTTCACCTTTCTCTACTCATAGCCGATTTTCCTTCCACCCAGATACACCAGAATTGAAAACATTTCACATTGAACCTTTGTAAATAGCTAGCTGCTATACAGTCGAAATTCAGGCCGTGTCTGCGGCACAGTAAAATCATGAGGTGTTGATAAAGGAAAAGTGCTTCGTTGCACGTGAGTGATACCATTCCATTCCAATCCCCGCTTGAAGCGAGCAGAGGTTGTTAAAAAAAAAGACACGCAACAGAAAAGATAGAAGTTTCCTTCTTATCCTTTCATTCCTTTTCTTCATCTTTTTCCTTTCAGAGCCGAAAAAGCTAAACACATACGATGCCAGACCGGGAGTCAGGTAGCAGGAGCACTGGAAGAAACAGACGTCCGATGGCTCGCCCAACCCATCTCATGCACGGTTCACCTCAACAACAATCAGTCCTCGAAGAAATTCAGGAATTATTTCATGTGTCTGATGACCAGCTGGAAGCTATTGTCCGAGGATTCGGTGAAGAAATGAAAGAGGGTCTCGCGGCTGAACACCCTCAGAATTCGTCTCCTAAACTTGATCTGAAGATGATTCCGTCTTACGTTACTGGTAAGAGACGGCTTTCCGTAGTAGGAATTAACAATGAGATAGGTTATCCCACTGGTTACGAAAAAGGCACCTATTTAGCGTTGGAGATCAGTGGAGTGGATATTTATGTATGTCAAGTAACACTGAAAGGCGAGGGTGGGAAATTAGCTATCAACCAATACCAGTACAAGATCCCCGACCATCTGACAGCCGGCGATGATATTGTTATCCTTGTTGATTATGTGGCGGACTGTGTTGCGGATTTCCAGCGGCGGATTGGTGCAGGAAAACAAGTGTACTCTATGGCCATCAGCATTGGTTTTGCTGTACGTCAGACAGGCCTTGATCGCGGTAACATTGTCGCGCTTGAGCACGGTTTTGAATTTCCTAATGTCATTGGATGCGATGCCGTTGATTTATTCGACAAACGATTTCAAGCAAAAGGCCTTGGCGTTAAAATTGTTGCCATTGCGAATGGTATAATTCTGTTCCATTCAAGCTTGTGATGACTGAATATCTTTTTTTTTTTTAGATGGCGTTTGTACGTTATTGGCTCATGCTTATCAGCACCCTTCAACTCGACTTGGCATTGTTCACAGCGCAGGAACCAATTGCGCATTCTACGATAAAATCTCAAATATGAGCAAGTTTATGGCACAACAGCGTCAGCAAGATGAGCTGCTACCAAACACAGATATGATCATCAATACGGAATGGTGCAGTTTTTCCCGATCCTTGCCAATGACACACTTTGATAAGCTTGTTGATTCAGAATCTAACAACCACGGTATTCATATCTTTGAAAAAATGACGACGGGCATGTACATTGGTGAGATTGTGCGCCAAGTACTGGTTCATCTGGTCGACGATC
Source organism: Saksenaea vasiformis B4078 (assembly GCA_000697055.1). NCBI lineage: Eukaryota > Fungi > Mucoromycota > Mucoromycetes > Mucorales > Saksenaeaceae > Saksenaea > Saksenaea vasiformis. Next base: position 9,855 of record JNDT01000836.1, read on the forward strand.
GTCAAATTCTGTCTTTCGATATGAGCGATGAATGTTTACTCCGTATTCCATACCACTTTGATACGAGCTACATGTATGTCTGTGAGGCAGATGATGATTGGGAAAACCTCGAGAAAACGCGGGTCGTGCTGGAGGAAATGTGCAAGGTTGAAGAAACCACCTTGGCGGATCGAGAGATTGTGAAGAAAGTATGTGAATTGGTGGGACATCGTGCGGCGGTGTTGCTGGGTGCTGGCACCGCAAGTGTAGTGCAGTACATGGTTGAATCAGGCATTGGCTTGGAGCAGAAGGAAGGGTTTGCAATAGGTAAATTGCAGCAAAAAGAAAAAAAAAGGTGACACTAATATTCTGTGATATAATCAGCGATCAGCGGAGACGTCTACAAGGATTATCCGTCCTTCCATCCACGTATGTGTGAAACGCTGAAGGCACTCATTTCCGAAGAGGTGGCAACAAAGTTGTCGGTGGGAATTGTCGAACATTCACGCATTGTCGGTGCTACCATTGTCGCTATGATGGCGGAAAAGATGGATCAACAGCAGGATGTGGAAATGCTCTAACGCCTATATCTACCCGTGTATCTAAAACCTATCTTGATCTATGCGCTGTTTTGTATTACCCTTCAGACCTATTCTCCCTACTCCTACACTTTCCTTGCTTCTTTCCGATAAGGGTAAGTTTATACGGCACTGTGTTTTTTTTCCTTTTTTTTCACTTCTCATAAAAAGAGCACTGCACCTTTATTCCTTACTATTCTGTGAACAACGCGTTACGTAAATAACTATTTCATCTAATCATGACAAGGTTTTATCAGCGTGGACTGGAACTTGAAAAGTAAAATTGTGCTACTTCTCTTGAAGTTATACTCGTGTTACGCGAATTTTTTTGGGGGGATTTGAATATCAGCGCGTTGTGTGAAGAAACGTTTAAGCTGAGTAAGAGTAGAAGGTGACATCAAAAAATAATTAAACTTCCATTATCAATGCGTCAGAAACCACACAACCACATAGCTGATGGACAAGTTGACCCAGATCCATTTCGTAGCATAATAACGCAACGCAAGCATCGCCGATGACGCTCAACGATATGCTTTTTGAACCGACGGTACTCTTAACTCTGTGATGAAGACCCCAGCTGCACTCACACTGGGCATGGACCATGCTAAAAGTGGGTTACACTTGTGTAAAGGTGGTCACACCGAAAATGGTAGTGTTACGCAGAAGTCTCCACTTAATCAAATGAAAGACGAGTACCCGTCATTCTTCTGGAAGCATTTAGCTCGGTTGTAGTTACGATCGTTTTCAAGGCAACATACAATTCAAGCTAACGTTTCTCAATTATTTAAACATGAATTAGCGATTGAAAACGTGCGCTAGAGAGGATATCCATCCTATCATGTATTCGAACTGTGGCAGAACGAAATTTAAACGAGATCGCCCGCATGAGACCACAACTGACTATCCAATGTTTTAATTTTACGAATGCTCGCCACATTCTTTTCTTGAGATATTGAATCTCTTTTCTGCCACCGTTGCTAATGCAGTAAGCAAACAATATATTGGTTTTTGATCCGATTTTTCTTTTCCGGCGTATAGTTTCCATTTCTTTGTAACCTATGTAAAAAGATCATTATAATGCCTTTTTGTCTTATTTTGATCGTGAAAAATGCAAATGGTTTTACAAAAAAAATGTGTCGTTTTGAAGGTCATTTTGTATGTATTCGATATCGAATTTACTTTTGTTCGCCACTGCTGCTGCCGCCACCGCCACCGCCACTACTACCACGATATCTGCTGCCTCCACCACGCGGACCACTTCCGCCACGGCGACGATTACCATCAGTACGGCGCGACTCTAACGGTGCACCATTTTGCTGCTGTCGAGTGAATGGCCGTTTTTTCATATGACGTTCCTCTGCAAAGACCACCACATCATCAATTTCCACTTTACGTTGAGTCAAAGCTTTCTGAACCGCTTCAGTTGTAGTAAATTCTAGGATCGCGCATTTTTTGCCGACTAACACATTTAACGATTTGATTTCGCCAAATTGCGAGAAGGTCTCGCGAATTTGATCTTCTGTGAGGCTTGGGACGACGTTCTTCAAAAAGATTTCTGTCATATCTTCTACGGAGTAACCAACGTGTAAGTCCCTTCCTAATGCCACAATCCATTTGTTGTTCTCTTTGTTTACCTTTACGAGACTCCTTGTTTGTCTGCGGGTGTAATTGTCGTGGCTGAGACTCTGTAGGGCGAGTGGATTGCACAGGCGCCTTATTTTGTACAGCGACGGGGGCGACCGGCGTTGTGGTACTGGATTTTGCATCCGTCGCCTGGATGTTTCGTTTCTCGGAGGGACTGGCTGCTGCCAACTTTGCCCATGTCTTCGGAGTCGAATCTTCTTGCTTTATGTCGGCAACCTTGGGAGTTCCCTGAGAAATCGATTTTGTGTGCTCGGTTTTAACGCCATTTGTCGTGGCTGCAGCTGGCGTTTCCTCGGACACATTTTCAATCTTGTCACCCTTTTCTGCAACTGTAGTAGGTTGCTCAGTAGCAGGAGTTACGGAAGCAGCAACGTCATTCTCAGGCTCAGCCGCCTCTTTTGGACCCTCTGTCTCGGATACAACGATTTCAGCTTGTTTCGGTACAGGAGATGGCTCCTGCGGTATCTGCTCAAGCTGCTGTTGTTCAGTTTCTCTCTCTTTCTCAGTGCTCTCTTCTTCTCTCTCCTCTTCGTCTTCCTCAGTCTCATGCGATTCATCTCTCAAAAACCGAAAGATATCATTGAGAACAAAATATCCATTGGGTTGTGGTGCCAGAAAGAACGTCTGACTAAATTTTTGTGCTGGACCATCACGGCTGCACATTTCGCCAAGCACCTGCAAAATGATTCCGTTGCCGGCGGACTCCTGACTGTCCACTTGCGTGATATGAACCTTGCAATCTTCATAATCCAACTCATCAACCTTTTGGCGGATCGCCTAAAAAATGACTTCCTGTTCAGCAAAAATTGTACCCCCAAGAGAAAGAGAAGTTTAGCACTGCTTACTGAAACCTCACCTCAGGACCAACACAGGTTTCCGCCATTACAGCCTCTGTTCCTCTGACGAACTTCGAATCCTTGCTGTAGAAAGCATGCAATCGCTGCGGTTTCTTGTTCAAAAATGTATAGTATTCACGAACAAAAATGAGGCCCACATCCTGAGGTTGAAGGTCAGGAACCGCGTCACTGTCGGTTTTCGCAATCCCTGTAGCCAATTGATTTACAGTCGTCATCGTTCTAACTGGAGTGTCAAACTAACTGGAAAAAAAGTACAAACACCGCGATAGGGAGGCTTACAGTGGCTTGAATTAAGCGTCTCAATAGAAAGGTTGGCGCACAAGTCAAGAAGAAATGGGAGATGGAGAAAGAGAACTGAAAAAAAGGAAAAGACTGTATTTTCAGCCAATGACATAATCGTTTTAAAATCAAAGGCATCCGCCTTTGATCATTAAGAAAAAATGGGTAGTCAAAAATCCTACCACTGTTGATGATTTTATATTTATAATTTAGTTCATAGTGAAACGTTATAGCGAAAAGCAAAATGTATATGACAAAAGAGAATAGAAGCAGCTACGTTTGAGGCAGAAACGAAAGAGAAATGGGCAAAACCAAAGGGGTTTCAAATGACATGATCATGTCAGCGAAATTTTAAGGTGCAACCATTAAGGTGCGTACATACTGATAGCCTTCACGTCGGCTATAATAACCTACCTCCACGAAATATGAGCTCATGACTATACATATTACGTAATTACATATGCTTGCAAGGTAAATGTCGTTTTGATGGGAAAAGAAACAAGGAAAATCAATGGACGAATTGGTACACGAATGGGGCACCATCCGTCTTAACATGTCACACGTAATGGACGTGTTGAATAAGTACGGTATAGAACGTTGTTTTATGATGATGGACAATGAAGCAATATACACTCCAGAAGTAGTTGGTAATCTGACCGAGAGCAGAAGCAACAAATGCCTGTCTGTACTTGTGCTCCTGTTAAAAACAAAAATGTATATATGGATTTTGAATACACATTTACGTAATCTAAATACTACTTTGCGTTGACACTGCCTCAATCCTGCGGTGAGGAGCAATGGATCTTTGCGCAGAGAAGCGATTATCTTCACTTCTAAATCAAATGTGTATTGTACTGGACCATTGTAATAGGTTCCCCAACGCAGCAATCGGGAACCCTTAAAATGTCAGTATTTGAAAGGGATACATGAATTCTTTTCTACATGAAACGTCCCCGGTACGTACTGGGGCTGATTATACACAGAAACTCATGTCTTTTGATCGATTGTTTAGACCTTTGGTCGTAAAAGCATGACACTGACTGCTCCATGGAAGCCATGAACAATTACTCCCACCCCCACCGAAATGGTGCGGGCTGTGGCACCCGCGAATGCGTGGGAATACCTTCGGGGTAAGTAAAATGACATCCAAATATCGTCCCATTTACTAACCATGAACAAATTGTTATGCTGTCTATATGAATTTCGCGTCCATCGAGGGGCCACGTTGATGTAAGTAATGTATGAATTTGTTGCCAACTTATGGATTAACGAACGCATGCTTGATTCTTTTCTTAGCGTAAAAGTGGTTCCTCATGGACGCAAAATTCATATAGACAGCATAACAATTTGTTCAATAAATAGTATATGTATCACATAAAATGACGCACGGTCCACAGAGTTGATAACATATCAAAAGCGAGAACGGAATCAACACCAATTGACCTAGCAAGCGTACCTTAATGGCTGTAGACCCACTGGAGCAGGTTGAGCAAGTTTAAGGGGGGCCTCTCATCATGCCCTGGTGTAAATGTAAAGAAGCCGTAATAGTAGAGTCATATCGACAATTATTCTTCAGCAAAAAAGCTGAAACAAGCCAGGGTGTGCTCAATCAAACTAGATTATCCATTGCGTTATAATGACAGGATAACAGTCGCCCGTATTTATCACAGCTACCCAAATCTTGCGAATAAAGAAATTGGCTGCTAAATTGTTTATGCGAAGTTGTCAAAACGTCATCCTCCCTCTTCTCTTCTTTTTTCTTTTCCTAAAGACTCTCTCAAAATGGATCTGTTCTGGTTAATTTCAGCTATACTCATCTCACTGGATTTCCCATTTCTGGGCCATGCTCCTCTCGCAATCAAAGGACACGCTACCACTAGAACCCCCAAACTACAAGCCTAATGTCAGAGAAATTCTGCAGTCCAGCCCCGAAATCTTGTTACGCGGGTCGTCCCGTTTGACTCCATCGTTCGAGCAGAATATCGCGAACACATTTACAATGGCATCGTCCAACTTATCAGCTTTGTTCGAGAAGTTGTGGTCCGAACTCGGTTATTCATTAATGCGTTTGTCATCAGAAAGTCACAGATTCCCATGATAGATTGTAAGTTGATGCCTTAATTCCGGGCTACCTATGGGATCCTGGAATTGCACGATTGTCCTTGAATTAATCCTTTATCCCTTATGGATTTTGGTGTCTGTTCTAGAGTTGTCGCGGGACATGCTATCGTGGAAAATTTTCCAAAAGCCAACAGTTCCGTGATTATCTAAAGGATCATTCCATGATACATCATGCAAGTCCCGAATTATTTTTTCCATAGCATTGGAACCATATATTCCAATCACATCGTTGAAAATCTCGATAACAGAATTGCCACTTACAGCCAGTACAGATTGGGCCACACACTGTCCCGCTATGAATGCGTGTTCAAGAGGAAAATCATCAACGCTACTTACAATATTCGTTACGGGCCCTTTCTCAAGGGCCGTTGAGAAATCGGTCGACGTTATCTCACTGAAGTTATCACTAGCGGCAAATCCTGTTTGGCCAATACACTTCATGCGCTTGCTATCCATGCCAACTCCGGACGCGGTGCATGAGACCATTGACAAGTTCGAAGATGTGGTTCCTCGTCCTTGCAATCCTGTAACTTTGTCTGCCTCTTATGGATACGGTGACAGAGAGCAAAAGCTCTGGACCGCCCTCTAATAGACGGAATGACAACGGCAAGTACTGGTTGCCATTATAGACTAGTACCTATTGCCACAGGTAAGCACCTCAGCGATAATCTTTTTTTTTTCGCATATGTGAATAAGGAATATCTACATCTTGTTAGAGTTGTCACTGCTGCCATCAAAGATATTTAAGGGGGATGATCAAGTTTTCCGCAACGTCTAAAAGTTGAGTGGATGCTGCGTGTTCCCGCGTCACGCATCCTCTCTTTCAAAAGGTTTTCTCTAAATAAAAGATATATGTTCTCTTTAAAAACGTTTGCACTATTGTACAGCAATAAGAATTTCAATCGACTGTATTTCTTAGAACAGTGCGATTGCTCGGACATTGCATATCTATTCAAATCGGGGCACAATTTCGTATTTACAAAAGTTCTGAATATCCGCGTAAGTAAAATGGCGATTTTAGACAACTTCACCCACCATGGCGTCCTCAAACATAGATATCGTGTTACCATGTGGGATTGCGATGTGGATGCGTCGAAGAATCTTTACGAATATCCATGACTGTATGGCATGGTGGAAGTAGATCTGCCGTATTCCGTCTGTCAACAGATCATCAAAACGAAGCAAATACTCTCACTACGAAAGTGGGTCCTCTCCTAGAAGTTTTAGATAGTTATACTTGTAGAAAGTCTTCGCATCAGGTTGTCCAACAATTATTACCTGGAGAATTCGTTTCCTACTGCCTGGAGTCTTTTGCGACCACTGGGTGTCATATCTAGCACAAACTTGGACTCCCATTGGTTCAAAATAAGGGCTCCGAGCAGCGCAAACGATTCGACAAAACACACTGCTCTTGTGTCTTTTCCCCAATGTCCAAAAAAACTACGGCATTAGAGGTACTTGAGAGTAAATCAAGGATCAATGTATGCGCACCTATGGTGCGATACAGTAAACTACCTTTCCGAGAACTTGTTTTAAAGTACATTTTATTGTCGATGAACGATGAGTCCTGATCTGTCTACAGGTACGGCGTCGATCTTGCCTATACGCCCATGATCCTTGCCGATGTATTCAAAAATTCGGAATTTGCTCGAGAATCGGATTTTACCACTAATGCCAATGACGATCCGGTCGTTGTCCAATTTGCAGCAAACAATGGTGTAGATCTTGCTGCAGCTGCGGAGTTAGTAGCTCCCTACGTTGGCGGTATAGGTAAAGAGACAACACAACCGAAAACGTATAGAAGTACTGATTTATTTCTTTCAAGATATTAATTGTGGATGCCCACAACGATGGGCTGTGCAGGAAAAAATTGGTGCCCATCTTATGTCTGATCCAGAAACTGTACGAGATATGATAAGAACCGTAAAAGCACGCGTAGATATTCCCTGTAGCATCAAGATCCGAGTTCATCCGAATCTTCAGTAATTCAATCTTGAGTAGTTTGCCGTTTGTTAACTGATTTGACTAGAACCACATATGAATTTGTGAAGCGCGCTGAGAGTGTCGGCGTTGATTTTCTGACAGTTCATGGTCGCACTCGGTGGCAAAAATCAACTGAGCCTGTAAATTTCGAAGGTATCAAGTTGGTGAAGGAATCGGTTGCTGTCCCTGTTATTGCAAATGGAAGCATCTTTTCTTATAAAGACGCCGACGAAATGTATGAGAGGACGGGTGTCGACGGTAAAGAAAAAAAGATGATAAAGATCGACCTTAATCTCATAAGCGCGAATAGGCGTCATGTCTGCAAGAGGATTATTACAAAACCCTGCCTTATTTGCCGGTTACGAGTCAACACCATGGGAATGCATAGAGGTATAAAAAAGTTCAACAGGTGTGACCGATGACTAACATGGGACGGTGCCAGGATTACGTTCGTCTGGCCCTCGGCTATGGCACAAATACCTTTATTTTTCATCACCATCTGATGTTCATGTTTGAAGACATCATGAGCAACGCCGAAAGAAAAACATTTAATACATTATCAAGTATCCCTGCCATCCTAGATCATCTGGAAGATCATTGGGGTCTAGATGTTAGCCGTCTAGTGTAGACGTGTTTGTAATCATAATCATCATCGAATAAATTATTTCATGGCATGTAAAGCTGTCTCCAGTTTTGCTTGCACAGATTGACACATCTTGAGGAGCTGGAATAACAATGGTAGGAATTGACGTAAGTTGCGTCGAGTTGTGATCACTATGGACTTACCACACTATGTTGATGAATGGTGGCAGACATGGTCTCGCGTTGAATGATTTTACGAGCTCGCTTGAACCGTTTTAACTGGATTAAATCCTCTGCATAGTACAGCCAACACTTGCTTTCCCAAATCGGATCTCGTAGCCATTGCGCTAACTGGACCTGGCGTAGCGCTAAAGATCCAGCTTTTTCTGCCTGCAAAACGATTGAGCTCAGACAGCGGAAACCAGCCAGAAATACTTTACAAATGTGCTATTTGATTTCCCGAGCGAGCAATATGCCCCTCCAAGCACTGAGAAATAAACACCAGTGAATGCCAACGCGTCTGCCCGCGAGGCTAAGGACCACATACGACGGTACCTTTCACATTCATTTAGACAACTCTTTGCTCAGCACATAGCTTACGTTTACCACGATAAACTACGCAAGACGCAGGCGCGTTCAACATAATCCTTATGCAGTCGGATATATAATGCAATTTGCCCATTAAGGTTGACCTTTCCAGGACCCGCCCGGAGACAGCCGCCCAATAGCATACGTTGCGCTGTGTTCTGCGAAATGATTCGTGCCTTGATGGCCTCCATCGTTTGGTAGTCTCGACAACGGATCACACCGTAGGACTTGTCTTGATCTACTGGATATACGTACTGCACGGGCTCTCGTGGATCAGGTAGGTAAATGCTGATACCTTTTTGTAATCAGCGATAGATGCCAAGAATGGATTGCTGCTTACGGCATGACGATGGTATGAGCTTGTCACATTCTTGCTGATGCACCCAGCAAAATATGGTATCAAAAGCATGCGATCGGGAATACGACATTTCAAAATACAAAGCGATTCCCATCCGATCTGGACTTCCAGTTGGCGGGCCATTTCTACGCGACTGCTTTCCAATTCTGAATGGATCGAACTGCAGCCGGTCATTGCCAACAAGAGAAAGATAGGCTATCGAAGTTTCGAGAAGTATTAGGATAATATTTAGACCAACCGTTTCCCTTTCATTTCTGCTATATTTTGTGAAGATTGGCGGGGTTATCGGATTTAATTGTTGTGATAGCGTAGAGGGAAGTCGGTTGAAGTGGTAGGTGTGTAGACCCAAGATGCTTTTGCGTAACATCTGACCCTGAGTTTGGAATACATGGCTATACAATGCAATGATGTTGGAAGAAAACACCCTTTATTTGATTATGTACGTATTATGCATTATGCTCGGGACAAGTTGCCAAAACCGTGTTCTTTGATGTATTCTCCTCCAAATTCCTCGTATTCCTGTTTGCTAACTCTATGCTGCTTAGAAGCAGGATCTAGAGCAAACATCGCCGCACCGCGCCATGCGTCCAGCAATGGATCCTTCGCATGTTGAACTTTCAGCTGGGTACCGACAGGGAAAATCGAACGCATTGTGTTCAGAACACGCTCAGGAAGTCCTGGTAGTTTACTCATGCCTCCTGTAATGAAAACATTCTACCATGGTGTGAGGATAGTTCAGCTTACTATAAGGGAAGGTTACCTTCATCACTTTGCTTCGTTGATCAGGCTCAAATGTTTTGACAACATCGTTCACTGTTTCCACAAGTCCAGCTTGATCGAGGCCGATAATGCTAGGCTGGAAAAATACTTCGGCGACACGGACACGTTCTACGTTGACGTGTAGTTGATGCATCTGACCGATGTCAGTAGGATCGTACGCTGGATAAAGACCACGCGAAAGCAGATGAAGTAGTGTATTTGTGGGTGATGCGCTGGCCTCGTAAGAATGCTCTGGCAGAAACTCAGGATCATATTGAAGCAGTAAAGATTCGTACTGATTAAGTAGCGATAAATCTTCTTCCTCTTCGTCTGACTCGTCTTCTCGACTCTGTTATTACAGTTCATGGTTATTTTCTAATAACTACGTAATAAAGCTTACGATTTCACGGTAGATCATCCAGTCCTCGTCATCTGCGCCAAATGTATCCTCTAAAACCACCCATTAGGATTGTATTTAAATATATCACGCCACATACCTTCCTGTCCCTTTCGTCGCCGTTTAGGTGTAGGATTGTCGCTTGCTAAATTAGCAATCGAACGCATGCGCATCTGTGACGCCCGACTTCTTCGGTCAGCCAGTTCTGCAGCCAAACGCTTCCTCTTTTTTATCCTGTCCACAACGGTCTACGCAAATAATGTAAGTGACGTTGATATTGTAACATCGAACCGACCTGTCTTTTCTGTTTGATTTCCTCCACCCATTTCTCGGGATCTTTTAACCGTTTCTCTTGTTCCAAGCGCGCTTGATCCTCTTCTTTCGCCTTTGCCTCCTCTTTGGCTTTCTTTGCTCGTAGACGAGCATCGTAATTGGCCTTCATCAGCTTCTGCTTCCGTTTTTCTTTTCTTTCTGCTTCCGTCAGCTCCTCGTCAAGTATATCCACAAGGTGAGTTAATGGAGGTTCCTGGTAAGCGCCGAAGTGAGCTTATATGAATAATATCGCCATTTATTATCTACCTTCTCTTCGCTCTCGTCGATACCGAGTTCTTTATTCCGCGCACGCTGAATCTGGACGTCCAATTGTTTGAGAGTATCGTCCAGATCAGCCTCATCCTTGAAACCTGCTTCCTTCAACTGTGCCTGTTCATTTCAAAAAGAAATGAGTATACTTTTCCGTTAGCGGCGAAAGAACATACAATCCATTCTGATTTCTTCAATGAACCCTTTGCGTTTTTCAGCCGTGTAAATGCCTCAAATTCTTGTTCACGTCTGACCAGCTACACGGACGATGTTAATGACAGCAATAAATAAACCCGATTTACCTTTTCTAATCGAGATTTAGCTGCTGCTTCCCGCAAACGTCTAGCATTTTCTTCACGCTTGGCCGCCTGCCTAGCTAATTCTTCTTCTGTTTTCTCTTCAATAACCTATTGTAAAATCTGTTTAATTTTGGTTTTATCTCGCAACTGCAGTATACCGGTGCTGTGAAAGGAAACTGGATGATGCGATCAATATTCGAAAATGTCTCCCTGTCTTCGATCTGTCGTAAAGTCTCCTGGTAGTCCTCTGCAACGTAGCAATGGTTGTGAACTAGTTCCTAACAGAACGTATAAGCTAAATTATCCTCACTCTTCATTTCATCACGCATTGCTCTTTGTACCTGTGCTTGACTGCTGCTCATCTTTGTAGGGAACGTGGGATATTTGAGCTGCATAAGTTTTAACATGTACTCGGTTGATTGCGTGCCGCCATAGGATATCCTACGTTATACTCTGCTTAAAAAGTACTGCTTTATGCAAACACCAGCGCATTTACCTCTTCGTTCTCTCCAGCAGTCCCTTCCCATGTAGTGTCGGAATGATATGCGTGGCTGTATGACCAGCTGATATAGCGATTCCACCGTCCTCGCTTGAACCACCATTGGCATAAAAACTGAAAAGAGAATCGATACCATAGGTCACTGACGGCACATTGTAGCATTCAAACAGTAGCTCCGACATTTCTAGCTCAATAACCATCAGCTGTCCATATCTCCTGGTAACAATTCTTCCTACGTTTTCGACTATGGTGAGGTACACAAACAGGCTCTGTCATTATGATAGGGTGATTAATTTCGGATGTGTTAATGCCAAGCGTAATAAACACGTAATCCAGCACGCTTTCCTGCATAAGAGAATCAATTAAATATAACGTAGTCGGGAATCAATGACCGTACCATGCGATCGAAATCACATACGACATTGCTATCGAAAGGCGAACGCGCGTTCGAACGTCCTGCAGGATCCGCGTAGACATCCATGCCAACAGCAAGTATATTGACATTGGCTTTGCGATCCTTGTACCTTGATACGGTATTATCGAATATTACTAAAGCAAAAGTCATGAATATCAGCATCGATACCATTACCATCTTACATGAAGGCTTTTTCTCTGTTGCCCAGCCAGCTCGACATTGATACGATCCTGCACACTTTGCCTTAATAATTCTCAGGTCCCTCGCTTTTCTTAGTTTTACCATTATCGATCACAATAGGTGTATGCTGGTCTCTGAAATTCGAGTAGTCGTTGCGGATTGAATAATAGGGCGCATCATATTCAGCTTCATCGAGCGTATACACATCGGGTTGGGCCATACTCTTTCCTTGGACTCTCTCAGAGGAGCAGTTCAGAGACCTTTTTAACTTGTGTGACAGTGATTTTTCCTGTGGTTTCACAATTCTGCGCGTTGAGGTGTACCTTCCTACGTTTGTTCATTGATTAAGATTTGCCTGTCATACTCTTCCATGTTAAGTTTCTGATATCGATGGCTCCTAGTATTTGATGCAAAAGCTTTCTCGGAGACCAGGGTTTCGTTGTCTCCTGTTAGAGATAGGGTTATAGTCTCTCACAAAAGACGTGTCGGTAATAGAAGCCCGGCTTCTTCTTTCTATTTATACATTTTATTCGCCTTCTTTATCAATCCAACGTAGGTAAAATTATCTAATAAACAAACACACGTAGCCCTGGAAGAAATACAAACGTCGTCTAATCGTATGACTCCAGTGCGTCCGAGCACCAATTTGGAAGATGATCTGTATGACAACAACGAAAGCTACAAGGACGATCTAGCACAAATCTCCAAAAGCATTGTGAGGAAGGATGTGTTTTTGGCACTTTCGAGATACTCTATTATCTGTCAGTCAAAGAGAAACTCACAGCGCACCAGAGATAGTACCCTGGTGTTCTATTGCAGAACATGCATGAATGATGTTGAGAGTGTGTGCCGCATATACTTGCTGAGATGATGGACGAAAAGTATCATCACAGCTAAGATTGTTCAGGACAGATGACTTGCAGGCTAAATGACAGGCAAATAGACATGAGTAAACCTGGATGCGCGTTCCATCAAAAGCGCATACTGGGGATGTTGAAAAAGAAAAAGAGAGCCGGAGAATTTACGCGTTCCTTCAAGTACGTGTAGCATCTTATTATCGAAAACAAACGTTGCGGTTAGACACTGAAACCGATAAATCAGAACAATGGATCAATAATATACCAGCAGAACAACTGTGAGTTGATGCATAAAGATCTACTCCCTAAGCAAGATTTAAGAGTACAGCAGGCAGATGAAATACATCCAATATCAAGTTTTATTTGGAGTTAACATCAAATAGTTTAAAAGCAATGCATAATTATCGGATAAATCCAGTAAACCCTGTCCTACAAATGTGCTATCTTTATTCAGAGATGCAATTACCCAAGCTATCTCTACCTGGCCACCAATGCTATCATATATATATATGCTATAACGCACACTTAAGCACACTCCAACCGAGAAAACAACGTCGTTGGAACAACATATGTCTGCATACTCTCTAATTCGCGTGTACAGGCAAAGATTCCCTTCGTTTAACTGCTGGGAAAATCGGCACCTATTGATATCGGTATCCTGTATAGCACATGGATAGGATATAACTTATTCGCTGTCTGCACACTGATCAACGAAGTATTTTTGCTCGTGTCTACCAGACTTATAGATGCTCTACATCCAACAAAACCCGTATGGCAGTAGCTGTCTCTTGCTACCAGAGCTTATTTTTTTTTATTTCGTGTGGCTAAAAGTGGTGTTTTCTGGTATCACACACATACCCTGTACACGCTCTAGTCTACGGAGGTGAATGCAATTATGAGTCTGCTTTTCGTACTACTTTTTTGGTGGAATGAGGAAAATCAGCTAAGCTCTCTTTAACATGTGAATGCTCCTAATAGAGAACAGTTAAGGAAATCTTCTTCTTTTCTTTTTTTTTTTTTTACTAATCAGATACCTTTTTCTTTTCGTGTTTTTCTGCCTTTGTCGCGATTTCTTTATCGTCGCCTAAATGAATTAATGCAGGCAGTTCCGCATTCCCAAGCTCTGTTCGCAATCTGATAAATATCTGGCATAGTTTATACGAACCCTGTAGATGCGGATAAGTAATCTTTCAAAATTGATCAAGAGCACATACATAAGCATCTGTTGCCGCATACTGCTTTTGAGGAGCTGTCAACTTGGCTCTGCCCCAATCGCTTAGGCGCACTGGTCCTTTGGGCATGTTTTGCTCGAGCTAAGAAAATCCATCAGATATGTTTCCTTCTTTTTCCGTTTTTCATCTTACGAATAAAGCAGATAGCATTCGCAAAGAGCGCAAATGAGTATATCCCAGCTTTTCGGAGCCGCAAGTATCCGCCAAAGTCATCAGTTCAACCATACCATTGGTAGGAATCCCAAAATCACGGAAGAGCTTCAATCCATCTGCTCGGATATTAACGCCTGTCTTGTAAATTTTTCGATCCTGTAAGAATCTGCGTAATTCCGAAGGGAGATCTAAGAACAGCGGGTTGATATAAGAGATGATAGTTTGACATAGCACGTACGTTTCATTCGTAGCACCTGTAAAAGAAGAATTGTATCTTTGTTGCAAATTTGTATAAGTGCTGTTTTATGCTCTTTGCCACCCTTGCGGAAGTTGGGCCTCCATTCTATATCTAGGCCGAACGGCTCATCGGCGCTTCTATCAGACGATCAGCATCAGCCGTTAGTGGCATACTAGCGCTTACTTCCTCATTAAACGAAGCGCTCTATCGGCTTCTGTAGGTGAATCAATACATTCGACTCGATAATGCACAGGGTACACCATTTCCGGCAACGTCTCGACGTACTCCTTGAAGGTCGGTGGATGTTGAAAGGGGAGGCCACTCTGTGGTTTGGCTTTTCGTGGAGCTCTTTTCTTTAGCTGTGGATCTTTCGGGACGATCAGATCCGTTATACGTGTGGTAGTCCTTTTCACAGTGCTGTTAAAGTTCAAGTCTGGAATCTCACGGATAACTCACGAAACAGCGGCGGCGGTCGCACTGTACCGTAGTCTAGATACTGCTTCATTTCTATTGCATTTAACAAGTGTTGTGTTGAGCCTTTGTCCTCCGTTGCGAACAAAATTCATCGTATGGCAGTAACAAAAGGGGGAATCAAAGCAACAAAGCCGTCTGGGCGTTGTAGCTTTTTTAATAATTTTCACGGTTGAGTTCTGAGCGTGATTGTTCAATGGTTTCGGGAACCAAAGTCCGGCCCGCGCGATGTTAATAATGATGGATGCACCGCACGCCTTGAGTAAGGAAGTTGCAACTCTCTCCCCTCGATCCATTCACGGCATACCACTGTCTTACACGTGTGGCCGTTTATTTTTCAATAAATTGGCGCTAACCACGCCCATATAAAAAAAAAAGAGTAAGGAAGTTGATGTTGTAGTAAGACTTTACACTACTCCTGAAAAAGTATCGGGATTAAAAACAGACATAGGATTAGCAAATAGAGTAGACATATCTATAGCATTTACCTAAGCAGTGTAAACATCTACGCGTCTTTGATACGCGGATCATGGTTGTGGTGGCAGTGGGGGTCTTCTGAATGCGGATAGCCGCTCACCAGAAATTATGTGCAATAATGAAATTCTATGGATGTTCCTTGATGCGTTTATATCCCTTTGCCACACTGTTCCGCAACTGGTACAGTTCAGAACACTATGCAAATGTTGATTTGCATCAATATTGATGTTCTCCAATTCCCGTTGACCGCAGCTTGAACAAACTTGTGAAGTGCAATATTCGTCAACGTTGATTAGCACCAGCCGCCCTTCTCGTTCAGCTTCTTTCATCAGGCGTTTGCAACGATCGGCCAAACCAACGGGTTTTGAGCCATACCGGTTACGCCCAAATTGGGCATCTCCGAACGCGATGAGAGGCACCTTGCTGGTGTCGTGGTCGGTAGGAGCCTTTTTCCATTTGCTACAGCGTAAATGGCAGTGAGACCGACAGTATCAATGCGTAATAGTGAAAGGATACTTGCTGTAATTTTGCTTCCTGTGATGCAGGTGGACTCGGAGGTTGCTGTCGTCGTCTCCATCGTCTTGCGCGCCTTGTAACGTCTCTTCGCATTGATTGTTCGTAAGTAGCGGCCGAAGTGTTTGGCTGGCTTGTCTGCCGTCTCGGACTTCTCTGTACTTTATTCCGCCATTGGACCCACGATAATTATGAAATTTTAGTTTCTGGACGTCTTCGCCATAAAAATCGCACAAGATCGGTAAAGCGGCCAAAGTCGTCTGAACATATCGTTCGACCGACTCCATGTCTGACACCTTTGACGTGCTGATAGATGATTCTATTGGCTGTATTGCACTGGTTTCTTTCATTTCTTGTATATTTGCCACAGTCTTGTGAAAACCAGCCCGAACATAATACTCCGCGGAAGATAGGTGGCAGATTTCATGAGAGTCAGCTTCTTCATCATCCTCCGCACCAGAAATCAGGAGCACATCTGCAACATCATCATAGGCCAGCAAGCTGCTTCCATTGCTTGCGACAAAACGTCCGTGACTCCAGGGTCAAGTCCCCAGAGTTTGAAATACTGTAATTCCCAGTGTTCGAAATCGTCAAGATCCAAGTCTGGTAGAGTTTGGGTTTCCGGAACAGGCTTGTTGAACAGCACCGAAACTGAGCATCCATCAGTCATGATAGTGTTGTTAAAAAGAAGCTGATTGACATTATCACTATTCCATATCAACTTAACACTTATCACCCAAATCACACATTTCCATACCTATTCACGCGGACTCCTACTACCGACAGGTCAAAGACATTGCTGAAAGTAGGTGAGATAGCTCCTAACTCAGTCGACATATTTGTTCGTGGTATGCGATGGCGGAGGCTGCCGCACGCAACAGCTGTTTCAATGTTTGCTCATCCACGGGAATGTGTTTTCGGCTAAAGCTTGGTTTCGGAACCAAGGAAAAAGTCCGCACCATCTTCGCTATCTCATGCAACTGGGGGCGAAAGGAAAATGGTTCCAGTGCGTGGTTTGCTATACGATCTTCCAGATACACCTCGGAAACTTCGATCTGTGTCTGAGCTTCATGGACGGCATCTAGAATACGTCGCACAGATTCGGGCAATAGATACGAGATGCGACCGGCATCGAAGGGCTGTCCCTCGTTCACTAGTCGGACAAGCAAGCGGAATAAAGATGATCTTCTACGACGTCCCATCCTCTCATATTCTGGAAGCGACTTCAATATATTTCTTGCCCAACCAATAGGGGCTTCGGTCTGTACGTCACTTGCCAGAAGTATCTCTCCCCGATTGTAATCTTCGATTTGCTTCTGGATCCTGAAGCAATTCGCAAGAAGAGATGCGGAAACTGGGATAGTAAGGCTGTTGTCACTGCTTTCCCAGGCGGCCTCCGACCATTTTCGTATGCAGAATTTCCCGCTGCAAAGGCGTGATCGCTGATCTCACGCAACACGCTGACGTTACCGAATTCAGTTGTTGAGTTATACAAGTTTGCCGCAGATTCAGAGTGCCGTCGGGACCTATTTGATCGAATGCGAGCATCATTAAAGGAAACTACCGTATCTGCTATCGATTGATGTAACGCATTAACAGGGGCCGAAAGCGGTAATAGACTCGCGACCATTTCATCGTCGATACCCATTGCTATAGATTCGATCAATGGTTCCATATCAGCCATTTGTCGTTCAATAACTTCTACTGCTTCACGAATATCCGAGAAGTCAAAGTTGTCATTTCCTGATAGATTCAAAACGTTATCGACTACACCGACCGCTCTCAAAATAGAGTTTGCGACATCTATTACGGGAGCAACGTAGCCGAGATGCGATAAATTGTCAAGGCCCTCCACGACATTACGAACCAGCCCTGGGATTTCTTCGCTGATCTGTAAGATTTCTGATGCTATCAAGGCCAGTGTTGCCTTCAAGGAGGATCTTGCAGCATCGGCTGCAGAAAGGGATGTAGCTGTTGCTGCATTGGCATCGATTATAGCAAATATCATGTCAAAGTCTGTGGCGGTTTCATCCATCAGCTGTACAGCTGCAGCGTTCACCTCGTCAGCAATGTCTTCATCAAAATCAGTATTGATGGGTCAGACCGGAGGGAAATTTTCGTCTTCGGCACATGATTGGTAGATGAAGGTGGCTATTTTATATGCATCACTTTTCTGTAGTTTCTAAAAAAAATAAATCACTTCAATAAGACAGAGCTCCATAATGTTAATAAACTAATCACTCACTGGGACAAGCTCTCGTAGACGCATTTGCAACGACGATTTTAACCACGCATCAAAATCTTCAACAATCCCGTTTGTGAAGAAAGTGCTGTACTGTTCTGCTGTGGAAGTCAACATGTGGCCATAGTTCTGGTTCCCTGAATTCTGTGGACATGGATTTCTGGAAACGTTGCAGAGAACCGTTCGTAAGTTGCAGCTAGGAGAGTATGCAGACGGTTGTCTATGGCATTTGTATTCATAACAGGTCTACCCACAATTGTTTGAAAAACTGCGTAAAAAAATGAGAGCTGAAGACGTTGGGTGGCAAATAGTTGTGTGCGTTGAGTTCTTGATATATAAAGAAGTCGATGAAAAGATGTGCTTTAATGACTACTTCTCTGTTGAAATTGACGACATCGCCCACGGTGGTCAGGAAACGTTCCTTTTCATTATTTGGCAGACGAACCAAGGATCCCATACTCGTTTTGCGTACGGTTCTACGCATTTTTCCGAATCGCTGTCTTAACTGTGCTATTTTGCGTGGTTTCATATACGGGCACAGGTGAGAAGAACTTCTGCTGTGCGATTTTGATGCCTCCTCATTGTTTTTTTTTTTTTTAGGCAAGTAGGGCACGGTGTCTGCGATTTTTTCGTACTTTCCATTTTCCATTCCAAACGGGCAAGGGACTTTCCCTTCTTTTCATCCGCGTTCTGTTTCCTTTTCCGTGTTCTTTTCGCACCAGGCTTTTGCCTACGTTGTTGATTTGATGATGACGATGAAGGCTTTGCTTCGTCACCACTGCTCTGGTCTGGGAAGTCAAAACAGTTAAGAATGCAAATATCAACGTTTGCCTATCTTTACCCTGCGCAGCCAATTCTTCTTGTCTTTGACGTTTCCGGCGTTTTTTGTACAGGATAATGTCGCGCTGCGACATGCCGTCGTAGCTGGTTAGGTGAGGTAAATCCATGATGAAAGGAGTGAAAGAACAATGGATCAGAACGGGTTGTCATTTGTTTTACGGGATAACACTGCCAAAACTTTGTGTACTTTCTTTTCTGTGTTGATCAGGTGGCCTGAGCTAAAACGTTAATTTCACATAAATGATAACGGAAAAGATCTTTGACCACAACCGCTCAAATATGCATGTTATCTTAGAGAGAGCGTCGCAAGCAATAGGACAACTTGGATTGACTGATAAGCACAAATTATCTCTTGCGAAAGATGAGTAGACCGAGTTGGCAATATGATACATTGACTTTTTGCCGAGATGATATCCCTTTGCCAAAGTATATGACAGTTGTTGCAGACCGCTATACCAGGATGGGAGATGCGATCGGCTGCTATTACCGTGCTCAAGCCTTTTGTCATACAATGTGTGGCTGGTTTTGGTACGAGGGATTCTAAATCCTTGCATAGGCTATCGGTAAGAGCTACCAAAGTCAGTGTTGGCTCCATGCAGCCCGGCCACTCAGGAGTACCGCCTCCGATGCGCCCAAATACCTATTTGGAAGCTATTTCCATAGCATTCCCTTTCTTAAGAGTCTAAAGGAATAATTAGAAAAAGCCGTATATCATAACGATCCGTAGCGGAAACCACACACAAAGTTTGCGTTGTATGAACGAACAGATTCTTGATTGGTCATTAAAGCCAAAGGAGGACATACAGGTTAGCAGTAACTATCAAAATAAAAGCATAAGCGCATTCTTTGATGCCTTCTGCATCTTCCAAAGGGATTTCATTGCTCTTCTACGTGTTTTTTCATACTTTGTTGAAGTTAAGTTTTTGGGTCTGAGTTACTTGGCATTGATACTTTTTCAGAGGTAGTATACTCGTGGGAAAGCCTTGCCGAATTGATCAAAAATTTTCTGACTGACGTAATAAGTGCCGCGGCTTTTTTTTTTTACTTAAACTTTTTTTTTATTTCATTCCTGCTTGACAGAGGTCAATATGGTCAGCCCCGCAGAGGAAAAAACGACCGAAGTCGTCACTGCTACTTTGGAAAAGACGACTTTGAATGAGGATCTGGGAGACGAAAAGGAACAGAATGTAGAGGGTACCGCTGAGGAAGCGGCAAAGAAGAAGAAGAAGAAGAAGAATAAGAAGAAGAAGACTGGATCTGCAGCCGAAGCAACAGCCGATCAGTGTAATACTTTGTTATGTCTAGGTCTTCAAATACTGACGCTAAATTACAGCTGAGGAAGGCAAAGACACCGAAAATGTGGACAATGAAGAAGCCGAGGCTGAAGGAGGCGAAGGAGGCGACCACAGTAAGGAGGCTGGAACCGAGTAAAAAAAAAAAAAACTAAATACGTTGCCAATTCCCAGCCAAGAAGAAGAAAAAGAATAAGAAGAAGAAGAAATCCGGCTCCAAGACGCAAACCGAGCCCCCAACTGTGCCTGTTTCTAAGCTCTTCAACAACCAGTTCCCTGAAGGTGAACTGCACGAGTACAGGGACGAGTAAGTCATTTCTGAACAAAATGAAAAGTCGTAATAACATCGGCTCTTCTCTTCCAGTAACCATTGGAGAACAACCAGTGAAGAGAAGCGTGCAGAGGAAAGACTTAAGTACGATGACTATAATGATTTGCGAAGAGCTGCCGAAGTTCATCGTCAAGTAATGATGGCAAGTTAGAAGTCATTCAATTGCTAATATCTTCTGTCACGTTGAACAGGTCCGTGCATATGCTAGAAAGACGATCAAGCCTGGCATGTCTATGATTGAAATTTCAGAGCTCATTGAAAACGGTACCCGTGCCCTTGTTGAAGAGAATGGTATGGAAGCCGGTATTGGTTTCCCCACTGGATGCTCCTTGAACCATTGTGCAGCTCACTACACACCTAATGCGGGTGACAAGACTGTATTGACGTACGATGACGTGATGAAGATCGACTTTGGTGTTCATGTGAAGGGTTAGCACGTAAAGAGGATGCTCGCTTTATCTAAGCGCCTTGTATAGGTCGTATCATCGATTCTGCTTTTACCATGACTTTCAATCCTAAGTTCGATAAGCTTGTCGAGGCCGCAAGAGAAGCCACATATGCTGGTATCAAAGAAGCTGGTATCGACGTCAGACTATGCGATATTGGCGCTGCTGTTCATGAAGTGTACGATTCGTATGAAATTGAGCTGGATGGCAAGACATATGATATCAAACCGATCCGTAACTTGAACGGTCACACGATCGAACCTTACCGTATTCATGCTGGCAAGTCCGTTCCGATCGTCAGAAACTCTGGCGACGAAACTAAATTGGAGGTACGCGATCGTTGTTACATATGCGATTTTTGTTAAGATATTCTTCTTTAGGAAGGTGAACAAATCGCTATTGAGACCTTCTGTTCGGTAAGGATTTCATATTGTCGACGACGATGATATATTAAGCGAATTGTAGACGGGTCGTGGCTACGTTGTCGAAGATGGTGAATGCTCGCATTATGCAAAGTCATACGAGACAGGATTTGTTCCTCTAAGGTAAACGCAAAAGGCAGACACATTGATGTTGATCAAAATGACGTTGATTACGTAGATTGCCCAGAGCCAAGTCTCTGCTTACAACGATCAACAAACACTTCGGCACTTTGCCTTTCTGCAGACGTTATCTGGATCGTGTCGGTGAAGACAAATATCTGATGGGTCTGAGAAACTTGGTCGAAGCTGGCGTTGTGACGGCCTACCCTCCACTGTGTGATACCAAGGGTAGCTACACGGCTCAATTGGAACATACCATCTTGCTTAGACCAACGTGTAAAGAGGTAACCTATCTTCGTTTTCTTTCTACCGGTCGACTCATTCTATTTTAGATTGTTTCCAAGGGTGATGATTACTAAAGAAAACAGAAAAAGAAAACAAAAAACACGAATAAATCGGATAAATTATTTGCGATAATGATGGCGGTTGATGATTGATGATGCTCCTTCTGAAATTTGTCTGACGCGGTATAATAGTTATAACCCCGGCTATTGCTGTTGATTTTCTCGTTCCTTCCACATTTCACGTATCACAGGGATTCTTTCTATGAGCTTTGTATTTTGCAAATTGAAGAGAAAGAAGGGAATGAGTCTTAAGCTTCTCTACAACAATTACTTACTTCGTCCTTTGTTACTGCGTCGTTAATACTCAAAATGACATTATCCACTGTCGATTTATGATTTCCATCCGGTTTATCGTCACGAAACCGCATAAATCTCCATGGCGACTTCAATCCGTATTTTTGCTGTAATTCCGGATCGTAATTGCACTCGATGATACGTCCGTCAAGATTCTTAGGTCTACTACTAAACATTGTTCGCCACTCTTCGTCGGTGATGCCGAGGTCAGCGAAGTACTCATAGTCGCTGCCACCCTGCCAAACTAAAAGCCGTATCTCTGGCTTTGCAGTATAGTCATACACACCGGGTATTGTGGTGCTAGGAGGGAATTTGAGCTGCACTTTAAAGTCAATCGAGTTCTCGTTTGCTGGCTTCCATTTTATCCTAACAAATAGAAATTTCGTCGTTCGCTCGTGTCGGTGATAAGAGTATGCTTACATCTTATTGGAGGTTCCCATAACGTAAGGCGATTTCACCGACGTAAAGATTAGTCCATCATTACCATGTTTTAAGTTAGGAATAATGTGATTGAAAACTGTGTCGAGGTGATATGTAAATTGCTGCTCCTTAAACTCTACCCTTTGAAACGAAAATGATGATCAGTTCAGTTGGGATCAACAGTGGAAGCAAGACCGACTTACAAAAACGGTTGACGAGCAACAAGCTCGGGCCGTTTACGTAGCATATTCTTATGTGGAGCGATAATGTCGTTGCGAAGGTACTACATAACAGCATCCTTTAGGACATAACGGTTGACATCAAATTGTACGTACGCCTAATCGTTTCATCAGATCCCTCGATGTCAACAGTCTCTTGGCGATAACGAGACAATCGAACAAAAGAAATCGCAGTTGGGTTTGCTGCAAGTATCGTGTTAGTCTATTTCTGTGGCGAAAGAAGAATGGTTATATACGAACATCCCCCTCTCTGTCAAGAACAAATTCGCCATCGATAATTGTATCGGTATGGCACTTTCTAAACGACGGGTCGTTGGGTATCGGGAATCGCATGCCACGGACGACGTGAAAGTTACTTTTTCGATCAAACTGGATAAACCGAATGTTAACAAATCGATATCATGTCTTATTGTCATCCTGGACGTACCAAGTAAACTTCCGGTTCTTGTGTTTTGCTCACTGTAAGGAATGCCAGGCAACGTACACCATCCGATTTTTCCGCCACGTAATAACTATGGTAGCCAGTTTAGACTGAACTAGGCCGGCAGAATATCCTAAACTTACTCTTCCTTCTGCAATTCTTCAAGTTGAGCTGTACCAAAGCTCACAGGTTGTGCACCAGGAAATCTACTCAGCTCGGTCAAACCGATGCATGCAGCACGAATCGCTAAAGCACCTATATTTTCGCATTTGGAGCAGTTCCGCAATCTTTTCTCTCAGAAATGTGTCATCTCTGACAGGCATCCCTGGGATATTCGGCACAGTGCTATGGTTCATTGTTGATGCAATCGATCAAGGTAGTTGTCCTCGTTATTCAACAGTGCGAAGAAAGGATTTGCCTGTCGGATACAACAAAACGCAGTCCATCATTGGCAGAATGAGGAGAACGAAAATGTCACGCGTCGGCGTTGGGAGTGTCCGACTGGTAGGTTCAACCGTTCCGCGTGTTTGTGGGGACCTTCTGGTACACTAATAAGTGCATCTCTCAAAAGCAGCAGAGACGTACTTAATCAGTGACATAGCAGTTTAACATATGGGATTAGGATTGGTACGTATATGATCTTCCGCCATAATCGATATACCGTGAAGATATTTCTCTTTTCAGCGCTAACTTGGTTCTTTCTGGACGCATGATTTATTCAGAGCAGCATAAAACATATTCCAATGGATAACAGACAATGTAAATCTATCTAAAAATGAATACTTGGACAGCTTTTTCTCACTCTGATTGGCTGGACATTTCCTTATTTGGAACGTGAAGACGCTCAAGTTGACCTTCCATTTATCTGTTTAAACAAGCACTTTTCAGAAAGGCACTGACTGAGCATTTTCAATGCTGTGCCAAGCCAAGCGGGAAGTGAAAGAACAAAAGGTGCTTACCAGAGCGCAGCGGAGACCCAAACACTTTTTGGAGTGAACTTTCCTCAGCACCGAAAGACATTGATCGAGCATTATCAATTGAAAGATATACTATTCACTACCTCCTTCTCTGTTTTTTTTTTATTCTTTCCTACACGACAACTGACCCTTGAGCGAAGCGGAAGCGGCAGCTAGCCTCCTGGCATATGATGCGAAATGAGAGACAAAGTCACATGCGATACAAAGAGATGTGTCGAAATGACAAGGTGGAACCAGTACATATGTAATCAATCAGTCACAATTCGTCATGAATCCCATTTTGCATAATCTGGGCCGTTTAATACCAACTTACGCTACGGCCCTTTTCCTTCTATCGCCTTCGGTTCTTCACTTAACCGGTAAAGTCTGCACAGCTTCCCCAAAGTTGTAATCATCCTTCCATACGAATGATAGTAGACTGTATAATTTATGGACTATATCCGTTTGGCACAAGCTGTTGCCTTAGTTCTCAACATCCGGTGAGTCTATTGTTATTGCAGATATCCGCAACAAGCTTCTGATGCCTACATTTTCAAGGATCCATATATCCCATACCTTATGCGTTGGTCTGACTTTCAGTCAACCGCGCTTAGGGTATGGGTCTGTAATGTTGGCCAGGAAGATCTTCGGGTCTTTCTTGCCTACTACTGCTACATCAGTCTTTTGCACTGAAAATTTTTCAACACTGCAGGCTGCCTCGGATGAGTCACGCCTACGGTACCTGACCACCGAGTTAGCATTACAAGGGCTCCTTGTAACATGAATAATGATAGTAGGAAAAACTCATTTCAAATTTGCTGTGGTATTTTCCACCACTTGTTGCCATGGAAAATGAAGGCTACAGACCCGTTACATGGCGCATTATCGCTCATGCCAATTGCTTTGATTTCAGCACTTATTGTCTTTTCGAGCATAGAATGTTGTTTTATCACGCAAGTTTTTATCCGCCATGTGCTAAACTTGTTCCTCAACCCGTTAATAGCAGTTCCATGGAAAGATCTTCACGTATTCTATCAAGGGTCGAATGCTATTCGGCAAACCTCTATTAGTTTGTATTCGCTGGTACTAATAGGAACGGCGGTGGAAAAACCGCGTATGATGGCAAAGTGGAGCTAGAAATGATCCGCTTACAGATGGACTCCAGCTGCTGGAATATTTCGGCTGGACTGTAGAGTTGCATGAATTCATCGTTATATTAAGAATTCCAAAGTGTAGGCAATCGTTGTCCTTGGGATGCGTCGTCAGGAATGATGTCATGAGCAACCTCTCCCCAACACTACAAGTATTTGATAGTTCATGCGAAGTTATCATATATTCTGCCTAGCGATCTTCCTCCAAAATACTACTTGTTTCACGAGAGAAAATGTGGACACAAGTATACACCCGTTGAAGAGCATGAAAAAAAATCACATAAAGTGCATGCTGTTAATTCCAACTGTTGTTCATTTGATCGTTTAGAACGCAACTGAAGCAATAAACAGTAATGGACATATCGTACACTGCGGTTTGCTGCGGCTGAGGTTTCCTGTGCGCAGCAAGGCCCCGATACTTGGGTTTCGCTACACGCACCCCATTGGCGCACCCGATTGGTGTACACGTAAATCGGCCAAACCCGATACTTCAAAAGAAAAGATGTGACATCATCGAAAAATTCCACGAGTTTTTTTTTAACTATGAATTGTCACGCTGCGCGTTTTTGCTGTACGCACATTCGTCCCTTTTCGTGATGTTCGGTAAAAGTGCCTTTGGTGGAGGCAGCGCCTTCGGGCAACAACAACAACAACAAACTCCTGTCTTTGGACAGCAACAACAACAACAGCAGCCATCTGCGTTTGGAGGTAAGATCTTTGCGATGAAGAATCCATAGCAACCCATGATTAATCGTTTTATTACGAAAGGATTCGGCGCCACATCTACTCCAAGTGCTTTCGGAGCAACAAATACAACGTCAAGTGCATTTGGGCAGCCTTCACAACCCTCAGCATTTGGTTCCACTACAACCACAGGTAGGTGCGATTATTGACCATTACCATATGATATAATAATGCTGACTTGTTGCAAAACAACAGGAGGCTTTGGAGCGAGTACGGGTTCAGCGTTTGGACAACAGTCTAGACCATCCGCTTTTGGTGGGACGTCTGCATTTGGTTCAAGTAAGTTCATAATTCATGGAATGGTTTGATCCTGATCCTTTGTGTAATCTCTAGCTCCTGCGCAAACCACGTCTACAGGTTTTGGAGGGTTTGGAGCCAGTAAGTAATAGAACTGGATATGAATTCACTTTGTGTATTCTAACAATCATGTAGCTTCAACTCCTTCTGCTTTTGGTGGTAGCACTACGCAACCTGCTGCTGGTGGTAGTGGCCTGTTTGGCCAACGACCTGCAACTTCTACCGCATTTGGAAGCACAACTACGCCTGGAACTGGTGCATTCGGTCAGCAGCAAACGGGTGCATTTGGTTCGATGGGCACCACGCCAGCTTTCGGACAGCCGGGTGGAACAAACCAGGGAACTGCAACAGCCGACTTCGCGCCTACACAGGATCGCGACACTACCACTGGTGTAACGACATACTTCCAGACTATCACAGCTATGCCACAATACAAACAATTCTCGTTAGAGGAACTTCGTTTACAAGATTATGCACAGAACCGGAAAACTGCTGCGGCAGCTCCGGGAGGTTTCGGTGCAACAGCCACTACAGGAGGCTTTGGCACGTCATCCATGAGCACGCCTTTTGGTCAATCTACTACAACAACTCCATTTGGTCAGCAGCAACAATCCACCACTGGCGCATTCGGTCAACCACAAGGTACAACTGGTGCATTTGGTAGCACAAGTGGAGCTACTACAGGAGGAGGATTGTTTGGGCAACAACAACCTGCAGCGGGGACATCCGCCTTTGGAGCACCTTCTACTGGTGGCTTTGGAAGCACTGGTTTTGGCAGTACAAGCACTGCACCTGCTTTTGGAGCGGCAACAACCGGAGGATTTGGTGCTGCCGCAAATACCGCTAATAAGCCCTTCTCGTTTGGTAAGATGCTAGATGTACTAACTGTAAAATAATGTTTTAATGTAATGATTATTCAAATAGGCACGCCCGCAACTACGCAACCTGCGACTGGAGGTTTTGGCACTCCAACTGCTACACCTGCGTTTGGTCAAGCAGCTACAGGCACAACGGGTTTTGGCCAGTCTGCACAACAGCAAACTGGATTTGGTGGATTTGGACAGAAACCGGCCGGTGCTGCAACGACAGGAGGATTCGGTACTGGATTTGGTGGGGGAGGATTCGGTTCCACCGCGGCTAGTAAGCCTGCTACTAGCTTTTCTTTTGGTACTCCCGCGACTGCACCTACAACAACAGCCGGAACGACGGGATTCGGAGGATTTGGAGCAACCAGTACAGGTACAACAGGATTTGGAGCAGCACAAACCTCGCAACCAGGAGGACTATTCGGAGCAAACAAACCTGCTGCTACTACTTCTCTCTTTGGTAATACCCAGCAACAATCAACACTGCCATCATTTGGCTTTGGTGGCAACCAGCAGACGACTGGATTCGGCGCGACTGGAGGTCTTTTCGGGCAGAAGCCTGCCACAACCACCACAACAGGCGGTACAGGCTTGTTCGGTAGCACGCAACTTGGAACCACTTCCACTGGAGGATTCGGTCAACCAGCACAGGGTACTGGTACCTTCACCTTGCCTGCTCAAGGTGGTCTGACCTCGTTCGGCACGACTGGACTTCAACCTGGTCAGCAGCAACAACCACTTGTCGCAACTGTCGATAAGAATCCTTACGGTAGCAACGCATTGTTCGACACAGTGAAACCCAATGGGGCTGCTGCCAAACCAGAACCTTCTGCATTCGCCGTTCCAGGTCAGACGAAGAAGACAGTCGCTCCACATTATCCTATGTCACCTCGTGTTGTGTCGAAGATCAAATTGCGTGGATTCACGTTTAGCCCTGTGAGTAAATCGGCGACGAAGAAAACCACTTCGTTGGACGGTATTAGTGACGACGCTGTCCTTGGTGAGGGTGCTTTCAGTCCCCGTCCTAGTGGGAAGAAATTAGTTATTGATGACAGCGTCAACAAAGCAAATATTGCAGCAATTGTCAACAAAAAGGGAGACAAGCCGAAGGTCCTCTTTGACCCGAAATTGGAGTTAATGGCAGCTAAAGAACACAAGTCCATTGCAAGTTCTAGCACTACAACCGTTAACCACGATCATTCTGGAAGCTCTGAAAAAGATAACGCAGCGCGACATCCATCTTTGCCTGCAGCAGCTTCGAAGGAAGGATATTACTGTTCGCCAACATTGGAGGTCCTTTCGACAATGAGCAAGGATGAACTTAAGAGCGTCAGCAACTTCGTTGTCGGCCGTCACGGATATGGTGAAGCACGATTCACCGTTCCGGTGGATTTGTCAGACATAGACTTGAACAACCTCTTGGGAGGCGTCGTCGTGATCGAAGAAAAGAGTATCGTCATTTATCCCGACAATGCCAAGCCGCCGGAAGGAAAGGGCCTTAATGTCAGCGCGATCGTGAAATTGGAAAATTGTTTCAGCATGGATAAAGATACCAAAAAGCCCATTCGTGATCCTGAACACCCTCGTTTCAAGCTATTCATTCAGAAATTGCGCAGACAACCAAACGTAGAATTCATTGATTACGAAATGATGAAGGGCATCTGGACATTCAAGGCACAGCGCTTTTAAGCATCTGGCTATTAGTAAATTAGGTAGTTTTAGCAATTATGAAAATAAAGTCGTTCAGGGTAGGGAATTTTTTCATGATTTTTGATCCATTTCAAATTTTTTGGCGCAAATTGCAGATGAACTCTGCTCTTTAAAGTATCACATCTACGTACTAACCATGAAATATGTCGAAGAAATTTTGTGTCCACTGGAAAGAAAGTGTTCATATCAAGTTGATTGATCTCCGGAAGGAAAAATTGTCGCTCATAATAGCCGCGTATCCAATTCTTCTTTGGCGCAAACTGGGCTTGTCAGGGACGTAAGATATGTTTAGCATAGCGTAAATATGGGTCAAAAGAAGCTTAAGAGAGTTTTGAAGTCGGAGTGCCAACAACAAAAGCCGGTCATACGGTCAAGTCGTTTTTTGGTCTCTTGCACCGATCTTTGCCATGTTCACCAGGTAATCTATCTGTCATTGTTCCGTTAAAGAAACATCAAGCTGACTGTATATATATGACTTCAACCAATCTGCGTTTCTCTATATATCTAGTCGTTCGAGTAGACGCAAGCATGGCTCAAGTGCTTCCGATGAAGTCGCGCGTTCCTTGAACGAAAGGTTAGATGCGCGTTTTTTAACAGCCGCAAGCTAATGTTTCGTCAACTAGACAAGCTTTGACAAGAAAAGAGCCACCTTCAGCACAAGAGCAGGTAGGATTAGCCGTTCATGCTGCCGTTATAAAAACGTCAAAATTTCGCAGGCGCAGAGTATATGCAACGACGTGATGGAATCGTTGAAACAACATCGGTCACAAAAACGATTAGAAGAACGATCGTTGGTAGAGAAAGGCCATGATATTGGCAGAATCTATGCAGATATTCCGGGGTTCCCAACATCTAAGGACGAGCAGCTTGCGTGGCAAGTATGCGCAATACTATGCGACGAGACGCTCGAAAAAGCGGAGAAATTGAGACTGTTCAGAACGTGGTTACGAAATCTCGTGATGCCTGATTTGAAAAAAGCTGTTGAAGAGAGTCAAAAAGAAACTGATCCCTGGGCTGTTGGGTTCATTTATCTTACCTTCGGAAGAACGAACGATGCATGCGAAGTTGCGTTACAACAAAACGACTATGCGCTAGCGACACTTTTAGCAAATCCAGATCGGGAATATGCACGGGAGGCAACACACAAGCAGATACGCAGTTGGCAGCAGGATCACGTCTTTGAAAGTATGTCGCCCTATCATCAAAAGATGTGGTATGTCCTAGTTGGGCAACTTGGATACTCTGCGCATAGCCGGTTTGTAGTGACGGAGAATCTTGGCTGGTTACAGACATTTGGCTTATACGTATGGTACGGTTCACATGCGTGGTACACAGTGCAGGATGTGGTGGAATCATATACAAATGCACTTGACAAGACGAGACCTGGAATCCATCATCAATACGTTTTAAAACATACGGCACAGCCAGGGGAATCATGCTTATGGTACAATGTAGTACGATGGTCATGTTCATGCAATACTTAGATACGAAATACCCCATCTATTGTGTGCACTACTCCCCATCCCATTCATTATCCTGTAGCCACGTTGCTTCGTTTAGAGTTAACCGGGGCAGAGCCCCTTTGACCATACATCACACCGTTAAAGAATGGAGACGTGATCGGTCATCACGCCGATAACGAGGAAGCAGACATCCCTGCCACACGTTTCTCGTTGGTATAGATTGTAGACTGTATCCAAAGTATAAATCAATTTGCTTTCCCTTCCGTTGTTGTAGTGATTTTTACGTGTTGATGCTGATGCAAAGTTTATTATGATACATTTTATATATTCACTTAAAACAAGGTGTCTTCTTCGCGAAGGTATTCGCCCACATCGGCTTGGTGGAATACGATAATGTCGGTTGGTTGCAGTTTTTTCATTTCGACGGTTGATCGCGCAGTAACACCAAAGCCCTATAACCCAGATTAATATTACTAAGAAAACGATCGACAGACAACGTACCAAAGGCATATCTGACATGGAGTAAACGATAACACCTGTATGCTCTGGTGTGTCATCCGTGATTCTTCCCAAGTGTGCCTTTACAACATTGTTGCCGTACAGGAACGGCATCTCACCGTTGGGCTTAATCCAAATTTTATGCTACACTCATCGTCAGATATCTCGGCCAGCTTGTATCACTTCCATACCTTTGCATATTGTGCCAAATGATCCAAAGCAGTAATATGAAGCTTAAATTTGCCAGACTTGGTGAACTTTCCAAAGCAGACACCCATAGAACCAAGCTGATCGCGTCCTACACTAACAGCCATGCGCATCATTGACTCACTACAAATCGTTAGATCATGTCTTTTCTTGTCATGTGTTTCCATTCCTACCTCAAGTAATACACTTTGTCTTTTTGAAGGCGGAAACAGTACGTTTCATCGGGACGATCGATCAAATGCTTGATATTCGCACCGATACTAAATGTAAACAAGTCAATGGTAAATTGATTGTTGATCACTTCGTAACCTACTATTTAGCAAGTTTCTCGAAGAGTGTGGTTGTTTCTTCCGCTGTTAGTGGGCGCATGATCTATGTGTAAGGGTCCTTAGCATGCCGTCTGCAAAATGAATTTTTGTCCTGACAACTAAGCCACTATTGTCGCATCATTATTGTTTAATCCTGAAGCAGGAATGGTACTCTGTGTCGATGTTGTCCTTTTTTTCGTGGTTGGTACAGTAACAACAGGGGAAGAATCTTTCTTTGACCAAGCTCTTGTACGTTTCATATAAATATGAAACGAAGATTCATCAAGAAATACGCAGTTTGTCAAGAAGTTGGTATCTGTTTGACCCCCATTTGCTAACCAGATTATGACATTCCTGAATCCTGTCTGAATGATTCCTTTCCACAGAGTGGAAGTCTGCTTTTTTAGTGATAGGTTTCGTTCAACTCTCATAAAGTTATAGACCGTGCTGTGGGGAACTTTAAGAGCATTAAGCTTCTTCACTGAATGCGGGGCTGCTTCGACAACTGCAGCAGACGGATTAGCATTAATAAAATAGTAATCAGCTTTTTATGTTCCTCATTCAAGACGTCTATGACCCTTTTCTTACATCAAAGATGCTATTGAAACGATTTTTATATTGTTTTACGCATCTCTGCGCAGCACGAGTATGTATGTTTAACTATTTCGCTGCGGCCGATGCGCCCATACACTTATCAATCTTCAGCTTGAAAAATCTGGACTTATCCTGAACAGTGTATCAAGTATACGCACAACTTTCAGTCATTTCTCTCATGAGGATTTTCATCTCTTATCTTTTTTCGCAACCTAATTGCACAGCATTTCCTTGTGCAGCACCGGTAGAAGCCAATTTCGCAAATACTCGGATGTATGAAGCGATTCGGGTGCAGTCTATAGGCTCAAGTCTGCCATTTGCATCAACAGCATTTCCCTGTCCATCTTCGTAAAAATTGCATCATGTTATATTGTGCTGAATTGTAAACAGCGAAAAAAACGGAATTGGAAAAGGCTGTACACTGGTAATATACTGAGTGTGTGTGTGTGTGACAACGTTTACGTACTTTGAGTGTGGGCATAAAGCACCAACACGGCCAAGACGGTTCGGGACAGCGGTCATGCAGGCTAAACGGCATAAAAAAAATGAGTGATCCTGGATATGTAATAAAAAGTTGACATCCGTACCGGGGATGTTTGTACCAACAGAGCCAAAGAAGAAGAAAAAAAAAAGGAAAAAGAAGTGCTCGCTTTAAATATGCATCACTTTCCGTTATCTGAGACATCCTTTTTGTGTGAGATAAAAGGAACCTATCTTCAACACACTTTTTGCATGAGACGACGGAATCCTGTTTCTGAGACACCATTTTTATGAGTCAAAAGAACCCGATCACTTATTCACCCCTTTGCATGACACGATGGTACCCTATCACCGACGCGCCTTTTGCGCGAGATAAAGAAAAGCCCGTACCTTCCACACACCCTTTGCATGAAATAAAAAGATCTGATCACTGATACGCCTATCTTTAACACATTATTGCACGAGACAATGAAACCCTGTCTC
>JNDT01000837.1:0-30012 GCA_000697055.1 Saksenaea vasiformis B4078
TTAGATGGCACTCGACAATATTTATCATTGAATGTTTCCAATAAACTAATTTGTAATACTCGCTCAATAGTTGTGTATTGCCTGCGTCCATCAGATAATTTGGTTTTTGTCCGCAAGTGAAAGGTTTTGTCCGCAGTGGATGGTGAGAGTAGTAACTACCAAAAATGGCAAGCAATGAAACAAAAATGGTCATCGGTACTTGAAAAAGGTTTTTGTCCCCAAGGATTAAGCTTTTGTCCGTAGCAATTCCCTTTTCAAATGAACGTTCTATGAAGCCATCACTTCGTCATCACGCCCCGCGGATCCGTGAGAATTAGCTTTCGCAGTTAGAAAGGCGTTCAGTACATCAGAAGCGCTGATCATGTTTATAACGCTCGGACAAATTTTGGTGCTCACCAGGGAATTTAAAGTCCATGCAAGTCTTATGCTTGAACCAATAACGCATCCTTAAAGTAAGCTTGGTTCTTCATGGTCGCGAAACTCGTTTAGCGTAGTATAAAAAGTCATTCAGAAAAAGACATTATCTGCTAAAGTAATAGATCCACACATATACCCCTGTAGATAGAGACTTCGACGATCGAATAAACCGCTTGCGATAATTACATAAAGAAAGGACGTAATGATTAATTTACATTGTGGGGATCCAGTCTCTTGGATTCTTCAAGACAGCTTCCAAGTCCATTTCTCTAGATCCGACCTCTGGGGAATGCATGTACTCCCAACGGGCCGTCAGCGGAAGCGACATCAAGATAGCTTCAATTCTTGCTCCTGGCGTCTGCAGTCCGAATTTAGTACCTCTGTCCCACACAAGATTAAATTCGACATAGCGTCCGCGGCGAATTTGTTGCCACTGCTTCATCTCGTTCGTGTACTTCATGTTCATTCGTTTCTTCATGATTGGTATATACGATTGCGAGAATCGATTGCCCATTTCCTTGATAAAGGCAAAGATTTCTTCGGCAGGCTTATCGTCGAGATCATCAAAGAAAATGCCGCCAATACCACGCGATTCTCCGCGATGTTTGTTGTAAAAGTACTTATCACACCACTGCTTGAAAGTACCGTAGTATTTCTTGTCGAATTTGTCACAGCCGTCCTTTAGTACTTGATGGAAGTGGATAGCATCATCCTCGAACAAATAACTCGGAGTCAAATCGGAACCTCCACCAAACCACCACATCTTGGGTGTTCCATCTTCGTTCTCGATCTCGAAGTAGCGGTAGTTCAAATGGATGGTGGGAGCGTTGGGATTGTGTGGATGCATCACCAGCGAAATACCGGCAGCAAAGAATGGTACAGGCCCGTCAGCACTAATGTCCTTACCCCGATCATGGCGCATTTGTTCCACAGCCGCCTTGGGAAGTTGTCCGTAGACGATTGAAACGCCCACACCAGCCTTTTCGAACACATTGCCGTCCTGTAACACGCAGGTGATACCTTCTCCACCTTCCTGGCGTTGCCAAGCAGTGCGGCTGAATTGTTTACCATCCAATGCTTCAATATCAGAGACAATGCGGTCCTGAAGTCCCTTTACGAATGCTTCCATACGAAGTCGCATGGGGTCGCTGTCTGTAATAGGTCCTTCAGCTTTCTGTAGAGACAGAAGACATAAGAGTCTCGTTGCACTCATTTAAATAACGAAGCTTACGCGTTGTTTGTCATCCTGAACAGCATCGCAATAGACCTGAATAACGTGTCAGATAGGGATTATCCTGTTTTCTTTTTTTCTCGCGATTATCTTACTTCATTCACGTTCCATGCAGCCAGAGTTGTCGCGCCGATAGCAGCGGCTGTTGTATATAGAACATGGTTCGGCTTCTTCCAACGGCCATTGATACCAGGGGTGGTAGACAGAAAGGCTCTTCTGGCAATACTGCAATACTCATTAAGGCCTGCCGCTGTCTCATACGACTTACAGAGATCGCTGTGGAATGGCACGTGTGGTGTAACGCACTACTCGAAAACCGATTATTTTCTCATGTCACTGAATAACAATGGACTTACGCGTTCTTATTACTCCAGAAAGCATGGCTGAACAACAAGGAGGAGGAAGAAGAAAAGTTCGAACACTCCGCTCTTAGCAAACACAGCGCGACAGCACCAGAACCCAGAAACGACGTCAGTAAAATCGTCCAATCACGTAATTACCTCCGCGTCGTCGCACGGCCTCCATCTACGGAGAGCAAAAGCCGACCCGACACATGGGCTGCAGGAGCGGCCCATACCGCCTCACCATTGCCAGAGGATATGGGATAACTGACTTATAGCCGAGGCCTGTACCGTGTCATCAGTGATCTGATCGTCGCCGAAAACTCCAAGAAACCTCTGCTCTGTTGGATAGAACTACACAAAAAGCCGTTGATATCTTCTTTTGCACGCAAACAGCAATTAAAGAAGGTGCCAGCTAAGACTGCGCACTTGCAGAGACCCACTGAATCTTGTGGATAAACTTGATTTTAAATCCCTACAAGCGTTCTAGGAAGCACTAAAATGAACTGTAGATAACTTGTTCCTTAACGTAAAGGAAGTTTACGGGAATTGCTACGGACACTCAGCGTCTGCCTCTTAGGGACACTCATGTAACATAATTTCGAGAACTGTTGAATAGATAGCTTAGAATTCTCTAATGAAGTCTGATCATATGCAATGTCAACTAGCGTTTGAGTCTCCGTGCATCGACTATTCAGGCTTAGATAGATGAACGGGATGATATCTGCCTATAGGCTCTCGATGAGGGCTTAACAGGCAGACGCTCAGCTCATAGGCACTCCTCTTATTTTGACGTTGGCTTCAGGGATACCCACGCCTTGGCTTCTATTTGAGCACGGTCATACTTTAACTTTTTCGCTTGAACCTCCGTAATCAGATAGATATAAATAAGCGACACAAAACCCGAGCGAGCCTCATCGCATTCAACATTTCGGGCAACATTATCATCATGACAAAATTGGCTCCAATTGGTCTGATCTTCCTTGTATTAGCTAACGGTCCATGGCCTTCCTCCCGTAGCCATTGTTGGTGGCGCTCAAGCAGGAGGTCTAGCTATTTACTTGTGGAAGGCGTTCACTGCTGGAAAGGAAACAGCGACGATTACCTTCAGCCGCACCTGGGGTGTACTTGCAACAAATGATACAATTATTGGTCAATTTTATGGCGGCAGCACATACAACGATGAACAAGGTGCCGTCTTCTGTGTTCAAGACCGCAGACATGGGCATACCAAACGAGCTCTTTTCTTCCCTCATCGAGAGGACAATCCATTCAGTATGATCAAGCAGCCCTCAAGCGTCATGTCAGACGGGAGAGACATCAGGGATCTTGACAAGAAAATTTGCTACATAATGCCTCAGGTGCCCAACTGTAGCAAGATGGCCGACGAAGACTACGTTAAGGAGCTCGCGGAAAAGGTTTCCAAAGAAGTTGACTCTGCTAGCAATACATGTCGACGTGTCTTTGGTCGGGTGTAACAACAAGACTTATAATCAGTTACAGCAGAAGCCATGAATAAACAAGTGTTTTTATCTTCGATCATTTGGAAATACCGGATGTAGCAACCGGTACGCAGCCAAAACTGAAGAAATAGACCTGCATCATCCGGAAAGGAAGACACGGCTATGTGCCGCGTAGAAGAGAGATTAGCTGTGGTTGATTATGAACGACACATAAGCATAAATACTTTACAAGGTCGACGCCTTTCGTTATTCGCGGGAATGGATCCATCGGAAGACGTCTTTTCTTCTTTTTAGCAAACTTATAACGTGGAAAAGATACAAAAGCAACAAATAAAACATATGTTTAGAAATATATTGTACATGGGTCATAATTAGCGACTGTTCCTGGGATTCTGCGTCTTCGCCTAAAAGAGAAAACGCTGTTCACGTAATCTTCTAAGTTCCCGGTTTCTCTGCTGTCTTGAAAGTTCCGGTATTGGTCTGAAGATACAACGTTGCGATGTCTCCGAGCAGTTTCTTTTTCTTCGCCTTCAATTTGAGCTAGTTGTAGTAACAGTTGCCGTCTACACTGCCGCTGTTCTTGGAATGTTTCTTCCATCTCGCGTGCCAGAGCTTCAGCATCCCTCTCAATGCTTGCTACACGCTCAGCAGGCTCTTAACTATTCTCATCATCATAAAAGTCTAAAACGGTTATCTCTTGATTATCTGTGTTGGATCCTTGGACCTGAGATGGGATTGGTAAGGGTGATTGGAGTGGTGAAGGAGATAGAACTGCCAAAGGCGACGGTTCGTCTTCTATAATATCATACAGTGGTGGTCGTGTGCACGTGTCCTTCGAGTGGCGAACTGGCACACACTCGAGATCAGACAGCCATCACGAGTTCGTGCACGTCGTGTTCGATAGTAACGAGGTCGTTGTGAGTGGGTAACTCCGCCCTCGATACGCTCAGCCGGGATATCGAAGAACTTGAACAAGAGAACGGACCGCTAGAGCATCACGGCGACTCGGATTGAGTCCTCATACATGCGGAAGTTTGCGTCTTCGAAAGCCTGAATCCCGACTTCCACGTCGATGCCTTGGCTTTCAGTTATACCAATTTCCATATCTCTAAATGGACGGTACGTTATCTGAAACGAGCAGAGTTACGATCTAGTTAGGACAGTGTGATATAAAACTTACTGGAAGCTATTTGTATGCAAGGTGCGGTACTTTGTCTCTGAATGTAAAATTGGCTAACTGGTATCTGGCCATGGCCAGATTGTTTGAGCAAGTGCTTGCATAGCATAAATTGGCTGTTAAGATAATAAGGGCAGCCGCAGATCCACGAAGTTACTGATGGTATGTATCTTGTTGACGCGTCAGCACTTTCGTTTCGGGTAAGGAGCAATCTCCTTTCTTTAACAAATTTGTATTTCCACCTTTGGGGGGGCTTCTTCGACGCATAATCTCTTACTTAGATTTTAAGCGAAGACTTGGGAGGTACTTCGTTAAGATGATATATATGAGAAGGTCTAGTCTTACTCCGTTTAATCTGTGGAGGTGAACCCACTTCAGACAGCCCTCTTTTCATAAGCAGTTACGTTCTTCTTGGAAGAGCAAGGCTAGCATTCACATCTACGTCGTATTTCGATCAAGAAAATAATATAGATATCATGTTTAGACGACGAGTTCCTTGACGTTGCCTGTGGCGCTAGGTACTCTATATCCCTAGCTCATTGACCTTTCGATATAACTAAGGCAACTATAGTGTCTGTTGCTATCGCGTCTCTGCACAGATTGCTGAAAGTGTAATAGAATCCTTTCAGATACTTCTCTCCATCACTTTACTGAACCATTTGCTTACAAGCTTAACAGAACTCTTTCGCTTGGGGCTCTGAATGTTCAATAACGAGCCCAAAGAAATCATCAAGCTTTAAATAGTAATAATTCATCAGTGTTGGAAAATATCTTGTGTAGTGCTCAGTAGCCGATCCGCCTAAACACTTGAAATACCCAGCATTTTGATCCATTTCTTTGCGGTGCATTGTAGTCGTAGATAATGCAGTAACCATTCGCGAAGCAATTATACGCTATGTCAGTTATTGCTGGAAACTTCGTGAAACCAATACTGCTCTTAACCACATGACTGCAAAACTGAATGAAAAAACTGATGGGATGGATTCATGGGCGATTACAGATACTGAGGATATCCTTTTTGTTCAATTTCCGAAACAGCTCTAATATGTTTCTATCGGTTTAACGTACAGCTGTTTTCAATGCCTGAAACTCTTCCACAGGTAGGTGCTTTTCTTCATACACACCATATGTATGTCTCTTTCGGTGCCTCATCACAATATCTAGTCGTTCGCTGCCTCCAGTGGAATGAAAGGATCGCGAACATTACACCGAACGCGTCTGAACGTTTACACATTTGCAACCTTTCATAGCAAAGACCTCTGTTGCCTTGACAGAGCATCTTGCTGGATCAAATTTCTGGCTGAGAAAGTTTACAGTCAGCATTCAGACATCCTGGAGCTTCCAAGGGAGAATTTGACACGTACTTTCCAGATATTTTTGGTTTTGACACGATAAGTATCAGTCAATGCACAGGTTGCACGAAAACTTTCCGTCCTTGTCATCTTGAAAAGATATTTTCTCATCAACAACGCCATTTATCCATTTTGTAAAGCTTCTCTTCGGTATCTTGGAAAAAAGGAACGATAGTGTGGTGACCATCTTCCCGCATTTTTGCGATCACACGTTTTTCGGCCCTTAAAAACGTACACTCCGAAAAAAGACACAAAAAATCGTCTTCCCAGATCCCAACCGCCAAAAGGCACATACTTGAGTGTTTTGCAGAACACCATGGCGTACCAACGGACATATGAAGCACCTATGGAATTCGAGTATGAAAACCAGCCTCTTTTTTCATACAGTGCCTTCAAT
The DNA here is from genome assembly GCA_000697055.1 of Saksenaea vasiformis B4078. NCBI lineage: Eukaryota > Fungi > Mucoromycota > Mucoromycetes > Mucorales > Saksenaeaceae > Saksenaea > Saksenaea vasiformis. The sequence continues at coordinate 6,379 of JNDT01000837.1, forward strand.
CGCTCAGTTCAGTCCGACGATCGACGGTCGGTACATAATGAAGGAAACAGTTTTTCGAAATGGATCGATGGAAAACCTTCGCCATCAACATCGTCGTGCGGCCAATTGTATTTGCCAAAATCATTCTTACACGTATCTGATCGAAACGATTCAGTAAACAGTCTCATGTCGAATCGATTAGAAAAAATCAATCTGGAGGAAATGGAAGAGAAGAAGGAGAATCCATGTGAAGATCCACAACAACAAGAAGAAGACGAAGAAAGAGTTAAATATCCGTGAAATCCCTTGATACTTGTATTTATTTAATTTTCCAAGTTTAGGATGAAGAAAACTCATCCCTTTTGATACCATACCAACCGCCACCATCACTTGCATCATCACCACAACCAGCATTATCGCCTGCATCGCCTGAGTCACCTTTAGAAAACACAACCGTTGCTCCCGGAAACCCACCAGCAGAAATTATTACACCATCTCATCCTAGTCCAACTTATTCGCACGGCATAATTTTCTTTTGGTCAGGGTAAATGTCTGCATGGGAGTCAACGTGTAAAGTAATATCCGCTTCTTGTAGATTGCTTCAGATAGGTTGCAATATTGCATTATTCACAATGGCTGTCTATGTCAGCGTTCAGTTTGCGATTGCCCTTAAGCACGATGTTGTGGAGAAGATGAAGATCTATGAGTCTGGTAATGAATTTTCGAGGTAACACAGACATGAGACTGACGTACCATTGACAGACATGCTGGATCGGCATTACGACTATAAGCAAAAATATATCGAGAATCGATGCGAAATGGCAACCCGATTACCTGCAATGGCACAAGCATGCAGAGAGTGGGAAAAATATCCTTTTTTATACATTTCCTTTTTTCCGTCAAACTAAGAATTATATTTCCTTAACGTGAATTGCACAGCTCTTTACCAGCCCGAGTGGATAGGAAGGTAAGATAAACCTGTCTTTATATAGTGCGATTGAAAGATACCCACCTGTTACACCTATGCTAATGAGGAACTTATTTTGTAGAACTAAAGTACTTGCGGAAACAGTTGGTGAAATTGCAAATGGCTTCGTTGACACAATATCCGTAAAAACTATGGTATGGTGAAGGAAAAAGCAAAAAAAAAAAAAAGTAAATTACATTATTAAATGAGGAGATCAGGTATTCGTATTATCGATTCTATTCGCGTCACTTTGGGCAGCAAGTGTACGATCAAGAGAAGAAAGAACCTATCATCTGACATACTATGCGAACAATGAAAACCGACCGTTAACACAGTCTGATCAGAAACGCGTACAGCAATGACAATAAAGCAAAAAAGAAAAAGGGAGAACATTATATGGTTGGATTCATTCTAACAGTGCGATAGTTTGCATTATTTTGCAGAGATCACCTGGCCTGACGGTAACATTTTCGACGAGTAGTAACACTTGACATGATTCGTCGTCACGGAGGTTTGTCGTTGCCGTGTGAACGATGACCTCGATAAACAGTGGATATTTTTGAAAGAAATAATCTTCCATGTCTTCTGTGATTAATGGCTGACCATCCTCCAATGAATTGTACGAATAAACATGGCCTATTCGCAGTTTGATCAGCATTCTGGAGAGACCATAGAGGCACTGTGATCTTGATCTAATCGTATTTAAAAAATCTTCTGCCAGCAGCTCAACATTGTCTTCAATAATAGGTAACTGCTCAATGAGCGAGTGATTATCGATCCGATCACGAAGCCAGTCTTCGAAGACACGGACAATATCGGACCTGGTAGATGTACTACCTAGCGTAGGAAGCTATTTGTTCACATAGGTGTCAGCGGGCTTCACAAGATACGAAATCGATATAGTTTTTCTATTTACCGAGATAAAACAATGACCACCATCCATAAAATATGTCTGGCGTAAAAATCTACTTTCTTCCATATCCCGCTGAAAAGCCGTAAAAGTTTTTGAGTCTGTATCAAATCTTCCGTCTTCCATACTCATTGTACCATCTGTGGCGGATGATAAATGACTATCTTCATTGAACCACATCTTTTCTCTAATGTTCGATTGTTTGTACTGTATGGAATTCTCAACTAAAAAAGACACGTATTTTAAAACAATTTATTCAGAACGAAACATTCGTACCGATTGCCTGCGATTCCAGTAGCATAACTGAAAGAAGATGACAGAGAAATGAAATATGAAACACCCAAGCTTTATGAGGATCTACCCAAGAGAAGGTTGTCATCACAAGATCCCATGGGTAAAGCTAAATCAAGCAGGAGCCATGTGAGTTTATCGATGGTGTGAGGAGAGGCGCAGGGTACAACTACTTTAGGAAAGGCGGGACGGTGTCAATTTGGGCGACTCATTTTCATGTATCTAAGAGGTAATCGACATACCGTTCTTCATCGGTATACACTCTGGTTATGATAAAAGTCACTTTAGTGAGTAGGATTAAGAACCAGAAGAGCAGAAAAGCGAACTAAGCTAGAAATCCTCTACTCGTATGAACCGAGGCCTCTAGCGAATCTGTTTCAAGCACATCTCCTATATGAAAGCCTAGGTTATCGACAACATCTTACTTTTGAAATACTTATGATTATGTATTATGGTCTTCGTCAAAAAACGCAAGGATTAGGCGCGGCAGAAGACATTCAAACCTTAATTTTGAGTGCTTTGAAACACATGATGACGGCGGGCGGGGAGAAAGCCCTTTACTGTCTGGTCGGTAACTTTTTCCGTAATTACCAATCTTCATGATTAGCCATGTTGAAGCAATGACACGAACAACAACAAAGAAGCGGAAAAACGCATGTCTTCTGTTTGGACCTGAGCCTGCATGATTGTCTTTCGGATGAATAGTCCATTCCGTAAGTTGACAGTTATTCCAGACATACTTAAGGGAAAGAAATGCCTCATCAAGACGGCTCAGAATAGAATGGGAAGGACGTTGATTCAGCATTTACAGGTGGATAGTCCCCATTAATGATAGGGAGTAGCACCAGGAAGCCATACACCGCCGCCGTCCAAAAATTTCGAGCACGTAGACCGGACGAAGCTACGCTCTGATCGTAACTGCCATTTAACGTCTATGTGTCATTTTCTCTACACATAAACGACTGATGGTCTGGCTAGGAAATAACGTGGTTTCTTCGGACAACTTCATCTCTCGGATGGTCTACTGGATAATTCTTTTTTCCTTGAATAAAGCCTCAGCTGATAATAGTTTTGAGAAGAATTTAAATATTCGAGCCATTATCGTTATTGGAAGCATTCAGAATTGTCTCGCGAATCAATGAACTACAGGAAATCGACAATAGTTGCACTCGATCATTTGATGGACAAAGTTTGCAATGACGATCCAAACATTCCAGTAATTGAAATCGAAGAGTACAGCTCTACTTTTTCGATTTGGAATCGCCTCCTAACGTGAATATAATTACACTAGTAATCACTAACGCTGATCCAAAGCCCTTATATACAGTGAAACCTATTCCAAACAACAACAACAATACTTAGTATGGAGGAACGAGAGAAATAAAAAGAGAAAACTTACATTGAGCAGAGTCCGTTTGACAAAACCACGCATGACTTAGTCCATACACTAATACCGCGCGTAAACCTTGTAAAATGCCGGTTGCCACCTTAAAAACAGCCATCAGCCGGGAAAATATACATGAGAAAGGACTTACGCTTCCCGTCCGATCAATTAGTTCGTAATAATTCCACGAATGTATGGCATTAGAGAGAGTTACCACGGCATACATCATCCATACGTGATCAGGATTTACATCGGGAGACAGATGGACCAACTCGTCAAAACGCGGTAAGGTATATGCAAAGATCCACACTAAACAGATCAGACTTGAATAGCAGCCAGTGTAACAGCAAACACGGGCGGGTAAAGGAGGTGGTATCGACTTTGATAAGATATGATCGGAATACACATACACACATGCTTTGGGTCGAATAAACAAAACGTTCCGGAACAACAGCACCACTTACCATAGAAGATGGTTCCCCCGAGAGTCAGCATTGTACCAAACAACAAGACACCAGCGTTTGCTAAAACAAAAAAAAATCTCGGCTTTGAGCAAATCATTCGTTGAACACCTTTTGTCATCCAACTCACGGGAAGAGGAGTTCATGCTATCCAACGAGCTGATTGCTAGACCAGTACTTGATCCAAAAATAGCAAACCATTGCATCTTGCTTAGATGTCGATTCATAAATAAGTAGGTGAAAATGGCGCACCAAATGACGACGCTGCTGTAAATTACTTGATACATCTATGTCTTTTCAAATTCATACGCATATAAAAAAAAAGAAGCATGTAGCAAAAGTACCCCACTGCCGATCATGGCAAATCCAACGGTGACGCAAAAGTTGCCAATCACATCAAGAATAGACAACTTCATGACGGACTGATGCGGTACAGGCCCTTCAACAGCCATGGGACTTTCGACAGTTTCGGTATCCATGGAGATCTAACGGTATAAAATCAGTCAACTTTGATATTTGGAAAGCTGCAACCTCTTCAACTTCAGGTGCTCTTTGATACCCTGTCTTGTTTCGGAGTAATAAAGGGATCAAGGTACCCACAAGGACCATACCAAGGTACGTTGCCAATTGCGTCAGACAACTGTCGGCCGCTGATGTCATGTTCAGGTCAAAAGGAAGGCAGGAAGGTTTTGTGACAATTACTGCTAAAACTTACTAGCCGCCCCTGAATAGAATAACCATTGCACACCAAGGGTAGAGGATATCCCAGTCAAGAGGAACATGACTTTGTGGAAGACAACATTGCAGGTTTCTCTATCGATGAGAAAAGCGCGCATGTTGCAAGGAAGTCGGATGATGGTCGAGACCTAAAGGTCCTTCAGGGAGCGGGGCGATCTTGCAAGCAGACTTGTGGCTTACAACTCAGAGCAAGCAGGGCAGCTGTTCAGAAGTGTGCACGCTTTCCGTGTCTTGTACGAGGATTGTAAAATACTCATTGTCTTTGTCATAGTACTCCCGCGATCGGCCCTGCTGCTGGCCGTACGCCTTTGTCTTCGAGGTAATGAGTTTTTCTAAATTCGCGTGGGATTGTATCATCCGGATCTTCAGTTTCAAAAGCTTTATGCCGCATCTCAGCATCCAACACAGTACTTTTTTGTTTCTTCTACCATGGTGATCTCACGCTCGGATCAAGAATTAGGAGCGGGTAGGTTTCTTGAGTTTGCTGCATCGACCAATGCCGCACACTTCAAGTCTTCCGTAACTTCCGGGTGGGCGGCCGATTTCGCAGCGAACAAGTGCATGAGGATAAACGTCGCATTTTATTGAACTTGCTTGTATGATCATAATGATACGTAGGATTGCTTGTCTCACAGTTGCAGCGCGTGTCACTACCTGGTAAACAATTGAACTTGCCAGCGTGCTGCGAGCGGCTTCATGGACTATAGAACAAGGGAATGGCATGCACTTTTAATCTGAGTAAACTTGTACTTAACGACGGGCAGCGTAAGCATGATTAAGATCCTCAACACCGCAATAGCAGCCCCCTTAATTTGCACATGGAATATCGTAGTGAGCAACTTATGTGGGAACGTCGCTGAATCATTTGTGCAACCGCATGTCTTGAAAATAATCTTCACTCTTCATCTGGCTAGGTTTGGGTTCTCTACTTTGAGCGATCGACTGTCCAGCCACTTTTTCTTTTTATCTCGCCTCTTATCTCCATCCTTTTTCAGTTCAGCTTCAGGAGATGCTTAACTCCTGGAGATGTCTGCCGCAAATCCGCCTATAAAAAGAGATTTAAGCTGGAATAAATCTCGTGGCCTCGTCGTTCCATATTCAGAATTTCGCAGTTTCTGTATGCGCTACCGTCTGCTTTGACCAGACATTACGCAACACCATTGTTAGTGAGAATACGCTCCACTTATTTACCGTCTATAACATGCTAAATACGGGAGCGTGATCCTAACAACTGAAAGCGCATGTCCCTACCCGAATTCATGTAATTATCGCAGTTCGAGGCCCAAGTACATGAAAAAAGAAAGTACATGTCACGGCAATCCATGCTTTGAGACAAAGATAAATGCGATGCTGATCAGATTGGTATGGAGAGAAATGCAAGAAGTTTACTGTTGTTGAATAATAGTCTATTGCTTGGAAGCAAAAACAAATTTGTACAAGAGAGCCCCAGCCACAACCAAAGCAGGCAAGATTACACGAATAGCGCTAGAAATTGAAAGAGCCAATAGTCAGCTCCTGAGAACAAACCACTTTCCACGTATACTCACGATCCCTTCTTTTCTTCCTTGGGAAGTTCACCGGCGCGCAATGGCTTGCATTCCTCGACGGGCTTCGAAGACTAGATCACCTGTCAATAAGGAATGCGATTGCGCGAAGAAGAACTTACAGGAGTATCCAAATCACCAATATAGTACTTCTCCAGCATTTCACGGGCCTCATCGGAATGGCCGATATCCTCGAAAGGTTCAGACGCGTCATTTCCTGTGAATATGGTAAATAACAAGAAGCTAACGCTTAGACAAACGTTACCTGCTTCGTCAAAGAGAGCCTCCTCGCCTAGATACCCGTTTACCATCCGCAATCAATTCTACTGATTTATTACTTACCACCAGGGTGCTAATAACGGAATGAGCAACAAAGATATAAGGAAAAATGACATTCTATTTGTTGATTTACCTCCTGTACAAATTCCGTGACATTATATACTTTGTTGTGGACAACCATCCACATGTCGTCCTTGGACTTATGCTGGGCAACGTCTTCCAAAGTATACACGGTCATATTATAAAGAGTGGGGGGTTCGTAAAGAAGATGTAAAAAACAACATTCGACCAGGCACCCTAAAAGAGTCCGCTCATTTTTTTTCGTGCCCCGCGATTGATCCCGAGAGTGGACTGGATGCTGTGTCCCATTCCGAATGTCAAGATTCGGTGTCCGGTGGCGACTTCTCGAGAACAGTACCCGGTCGTTTGTCAGATCTAGTTATACGACAACTTCAGGAGCTTTTGCGATTTGCGGAAACCCTACTTTCGCTTTCGTTACAGAGATAAACTGCATCTGTGCCTCTCATAGAGAGAAGACGTGAAGAGATGGATTTTCCAGAGGTCATGGGGTATCGGACCATTACACCGCTCGTGTTCCCCAACTGAAGGTCACCTAGATCCATAACTTCATTATAGCCGGTCCTTAACTGTGCACTGACAAATCGCTACAGCTATTAGAGGCGATTTCTATATCACTTAGATCCAAGAAAAGTGAATTGATACAAGGCGAGAAATATATATCCACTGCGAAAGCATCATCTGTGGAGATCATTTACAGATTTTGCATGCGATTTTGCGCCAGCTTAAGTTATTTGGCGTGAGCTTCAATTAATCTTATGCTGAAACGAAAATCGAATGTACGTAGTTAGTATGTCAGTTATGGCAGAAAGATCATATTACTTACATGAAGTCGATCCTTCCCATGGAAGCGGAATTTATTGGAGTGGCATATAATCTCATGGTTAATAAATGGAGTGATATTGATATCTTTGACCTGTTTTTCCAGACTCTTCCTCTGGCGGATGTCTGGATGTACACTTTTTTTTCGTGTTTTTACTAAGACAGGATGTTAAAGTCAATACCTGTTGTCGTAAAGATCACCTTTTCAATTCAAGCTCAGATACACTGGAGTCGTATGGTTACACGATCTTTGCATCGTTTTCAACGCTGCATGTTTTCGTTTTTCAGATAGTCTACCATATGTTGGATTGATAAAGAAGGCGAATAAAATGTAAAAAAAAAAAAAAAGAGGATTTTGGGCTTCCCACTTAAATATGCATCACTTCCCGTTATCTGAGATATGAGACAGAAAGAACCTATCTTCATCAATCTTTCGCACTGAGGCAATGAAATCCTGTTTCTGACACTCCCTTCGCATGAGACGATAGGACAATATCACCGACATGCCTTCCACATTAAGACTAACTTCACCTATCATACTGTACATCCTGTGCTTGAAATAAAAAGATCCGATCATTGACACGCCCTTTGCATGGAATAGAAGAACTTTATCTCTAACACGAGGTAATCGAGCCCTATCTTTAACACGTCCTTTGCATAAGACAATGAAATCCTTTCTCTGACGCATCTTTTGCGCTAGATAATGGGAAGCTATCAATGACATAAAGATAACATGGAAGAGTATGACACGCAAATCATAGCGTCGCATGGACGTAAAAATACGTACTTCAAAGCGCAGAGTTCATCTGGAACTAATGCCAAACAACTTCAAATGGACGCAAAATCAAGGAAACAATCCTCCATTCATTTTCTACGTTGCATGATACGCACGTGACTCCCTTGCTTACGCTTTCAACGACTTGCTGGCGCTTTTGTTTCTTCCGAGCACTATGGACTTTTCGTATTGCCTAACAAAAGATATCGAGTTACCCGTTTCGATCAAGATGTAGGTCATCCGTCTGTCGCATTTGATCGGGCACTAACTGCTACTCGCGCTGCAGTTCAAGTCTTGAAGGCACGTACGACGCGAAGGCTAACCATCAAACGGAATGGGATTCAACCAGGTACATATATTGCAGTTGCCTTCTATTTTTAAAACTTACGGACTTGACCCAGTGATCACATAGATCTTTATGTCACTGTGCAGCTTTATGGGGACAACAAGCCTTTGACCGTCCCTATCCGTACAAGCTACAAGGCGTTTAAAAATCATAGATCGTAATGTTACCGAATTCACACAAATGCTTACTAAAATTTGGTAAAACAGATGGAATGAATGGCTGACACTGCCCATAAAGTATTGCGATCTACCGTTATCGGCGCAATGTGCGATCACGGTTTGGGACGCGGTTGGCCCTCGCAAGGTGAAACCTGTTGGGGGCACTACGCTGCAGCTGTTCGGCAAGCATTGGTAAGTTGTCCGTAGGAGACAAGTGAAATCAACTCAGCCCTTCATAGCACATTGCGGAAAGGAAAACATAAACTCCACCTCTGGTTAGGTTGCGAAGCCGATGGATGCATAAACTCGAAAACGCCTAGCAAAGTGAAAACAGATGACGATATGGATAAACTAGAGAAGGTTAGTTTTTCTCCTTTATTTGTCTTTACTCATAGAAAACTACTTTCTGGGATCTCTTTAGCTCGTCAAGCGATATGATTGCGGCGATATTAGACCTGTAGAATGGCTAGATAATATGGCTTTTCGTCAAATCGAAAGGATACACAAGGTTTGACACAATTAGATTACGACATAGACTAACGTTTATGGTTGATACTGGTAGAATACGTCGCAAAAATCGACTGAGCTAGCCTTGTACGTTGATCTGCCAAAATTCGATTTTCCTGTTGTTTTCGGAGAGATGGTAGTTGCAGACATAGTTTGACTTGGTTATAGACGACTGAACTCCGTCATAGGAATATGATTTACCTGACCTCACGGCAACTTCAACCATTCAGCCACCCCAGCAGACCAACGCGGCTATTGCCAATGCTATGAATCAACCGATGTATACGGAATTAGGAGACGATACACGCCATACACATCCAACCGAAACTGGCATTCATTATTCCCTTATACTCGATCCGGACATCGCTCGCGATAATCCTGTGGAAGCGAAACATCGACGCTTAGTACGTAGTCACCGCAACGGTCCACTGGATCGAGATCTTAAACCCAACCCCAAAATACGAGACGATCTAAACGTGAGTTGTCGAGCTTTACTTTATCTTCGAGCTCATGAAATAAGCAGAGCATTATGTCATATCCACCAACGCAGATGTTGACTGCGGAGGAAAAAGACCTGGTCTGGAAATTCCGATTTTATCTTACAAGAGATAAACGGGTAAAGACATGGAGGTTTACAGTTACAGTGATCTGATTTTCTATAGGCTCTGACCAAATTCTTAAAATGCGTTGTGTGGACAGATCCTACGGAAGTGCGACAGGCAGTTGAAATTCTGCCATTATGGGTCGATATTGATGTGGATGATGCCCTTGAACTGTTGGGTAAAGAATTTGAGAATCGTGCAGTACGTTCCTATGCAGTGAATCAGCTACGAAAAGCAGAAGATGATGTAAGGAGACTCATTAACATCAATATCAGCTAAAATTTTCGCATTCTAGGACTTGCTATTATATTTACTACAACTGGTGCAAGCATTGAAGTTCGAACACATCAACGACAAAGTACCAAGTTCGTACGACTCATCTTTGGTACAATTCCTGATCGATCGCGCAATCCGGAATCCAATCCTGGGAAATTACTTTCATTGGTAAAGGAAGTTTGTTTCATGATTGAAAGACTAACGTTTCTCGTAAGGTATCTCATGGTGGAGTGTGAGGACAAGATCGTCGGAAAGATGTATGCAAAGCTGGCATACAACTATTTCAAGGCCATAGTAGATGTATGCTCGGTCACGCTTACAAACACACTTACTGATATTACGATAGGTTCAAAATGGACATCAACGAAGGAATATTCTGAGACAGCAGGGCCAGTTGATTGAGGCATTATCAAAGTTGTCAAAGGACGTCAGGGCGATGAAGGATATTCGAACGAAGAAGGTATTCACCACTCATATATTATTTGAATACCATTCTTATATCTGAGCAATATAGGTTGAAAAACTTAGAGCAATTCTTTCTGACCCAAAAGGGCCACTGTCGCCCATCCCACCGTTACCTCTACCTTTAGATCCCACCAAGGAAGTTTGCAGTATTCTTCCAGGTAAACTGTGATGAGTTAATCATTACTTTACTGAATTACTCTTGTCTAGAGAAATCGGGAATTTTCAATAGCAATTTGCAACCGTTGCGATTAACCTTTGTTTGCAAAGACGGATCAGAATATCCGGTAAGGATAAGAAGAATCTTGTGATCGACATTGGTATAACCGCATGCATTACTTATAGGTGATCTACAAGACTGGTGACGATCTACGACAAGATCAACTGGTGATACAGATCATCACGCTGATGGATAAGCTTCTACGGAAAGAAAATCTCGATCTAAAGTTAACACCATACAAGGTGCTTGCCACTGGTCCAGAGCACGGACTAGTACAGTTTATTCCGTCGAAACCCTTAGCAGCAATTCTGAACGAGCATCAAAACAATGTTCTAAGTTTCTTCAGACAGTATCATCCTGATTCTGGCCCAGATAGTGTCTATGGAATTGACGGTCACGTTATGGAGACGTATATTCGTAGCTGTGGTATGTATTATGAAGGCCGTAATTCATTGATCTCACTCTTGTTCGACAGCTGGGTACTGTGTTATTACATATCTGCTTGGAGTTGGAGATCGGCATTTGGATAACCTATTACTGTCTCCTGAAGGTAAGTTCATTCATCAAGTATAGCAGATACTCATGTCAATATTATCAGGGCATCTATTTCATGTTGATTTTGGCTTTATTCTTGGAAGAGATCCAAAACCATTTCCTCCTCCTATGAAACTATGCAAAGAAATGATTGAAGCTATGGGTGGAGCTAACTCTCCTCACTATAATCAATTCCGTCAATTTTGTTATACAGCATTTACAACGTTGCGGCGTAATGCAAATCTTATTCTTAACTTGTTTGCCTTGATGGTGGATGCGAATATTCCAGATATTAAAATTGAACCAGACAAGGCAGTGATTAAGGTACAAACATACTATGTTCCTCACATGCTTATCATGTTGTATCAGGTACAAGAAAAGTTCCGCTTAGATCTATCAGAAGAGGCAGCAATAGCGTATTTCCAAGGCCTCATTTCCGAAAGTGTAAATGCGTTGTTCCCACAGATCATGGAGACTGTCCATAAATGGGCTCAGTACTGGCGACGCTAATAACCGCCCTTTGAAACTTTGTAAGAGTTTCCGCTCTCGGTTCGATTCAGTGACTTAGCCATACTAGTAGTTTGTATAGCTTGCATTATTCGTCTCCAATGAAGAAGATACAAGCGAACATCATTTTGTATACCAAAGAACCGTGTAAATGTACCAACTCCTAAAGGTGGGATTCCTGGGATTCTTGGAAAGTGAAGCCGATATTGCTGTACAGCGCTGTGTCAATTAGAAGAATAGCCAAGGTCGAAAATGCCATCCACCTTGCTATTGTCGTACGACTGTCCCAAGTATATAATTAACTGCTGTTTCGAGAACCTGCGTTGTTCCCCTATCATAAACATTTGATAAAGCACTACTGTTGCTACTCTTCATCATCTAATTGTATCAAAAAAAAAAAGGCTCCTTGAGCTTCGTTTGAGAATGCGATGCCAGATACATGGAACTCTTGAAGTGAGTTGGGCGTCGAATTTTGTGTTACCATTTTAAGTTTCTCGGCTGTGGACCCCAATGTCGCAGATCATGATTATGTCAAATTGCTTGTTGATATGGTTAATGTGACACAGTCCTTACCGCCCTTTCAAATAACCTTTCTTGCAACTAAAATCCTACACTACCACGAGCTTACTCTCGAATCAATTTGAGTTCCACTGATTCAAGAAGGCTGACAATATGTGTTTCAGTGAATGAGAAATAACAGAAAGTTCTACTTGTGTTTGTTCTTCTACAAATGGAAAAAAAAGATACTGCGACTTTGCGTCGCCGCAAGTAAAGCAAGGACCTAATGGTCAGAATGGCGCAGTTCAGACGCCTAAAAGGCGCCGGTACGCAGAGATCTAATAAGGAAAACAAACGTTTGAGGGCATTATACTACGAACCGTATCTCATTTTTAGCAGCCATAGCAAAGAGTGCAGGTCCGCTACATGTGTCGTTCGATTTTCTCCGCTTCCAAGACATTAAATAAATCAACGTTCATTAGTTGAGCTGTAACTGACAAACACTGAGCATTATACTGTTATCTATTGACATAGAAAGTATCGATGCATCCTCATCCTTCTTATATTTATCTGACGCAAACGTGGATTCCAAATCTAGTGTTGGGCGCTACTTCCAGACAAACTCTGCGCTTTGAAGTAGGTATTTTCATGTTCATCCGATTATATGTTTTGCGTATCATACTGCTCGATGTTATATTTGTGCCGTTGGTAGCTTCCCATTATCTAAGGCGGATACAGAGTTCCATTGTCTCGTGCAGATGACGTGTTAAAGATAAGGTTCTTTGTCTCATGCAAAAGGCGTGGCAATGATCGGAATTTTTTATTTCATGCAAAGGGTGTGTGAAAGGTACGAAGCTTTTTTATCTCACGCAGAAGGCATGTCGGTGACAGGTTACCACCGTCTCATGCAAAAGATTTGTTGAAGATAGGTTCCTTTTATCTCAGAAAAAGGATGTCTCAGATAACGGAAGGTGATGCATATTTTAAGCGGGAAGCCCAACGTCCTTTTTTGTACGTTTTATTCGCCTCTTTATCAATCCAACGTATGGGAACCTATCCGAAAAACGGAACACGGAGCTTTGGAAACGACGCAAAGATCATGTAACTGTACGACTCCAGCGAGTCTGAGCTTGAATTCAGAAGGTGATTTTTACGACAACATGCACCATCTCTTGGTGGAATACGAAAAGAATATATCCAGGCATCTCCAAAAGGAAGCATCTGGCAAAAGCGGTAAAAGATATCAATGTATTATTCCACTTGCTAACCATGAAATACGTTATATGCCGCTCCAATTAGTTTTACGTCCGTGGGAGGACCAACTTCATGTAAGTAATATATGCTCTTTCTGCCATAACTGACATACTAACTGCGTATTTTCGTTTTCTTGTCAGTGCAAGGTTGGTTCCTTCTGGACGCAAAATTTATTTTAGAGTAGCGTAAAATGTATTTCAATAAACAGTAATGAACAAAGAAAAAGCCGCTGATGTATTCATCAACATATACCTACATCTATGGATGGATGCAAGGTTCGTTAGGGCAGCACGTACACCAACTACTTGTTTGAAGATGTGAAGGTCATGTTTCAGCCTTATCTGACGACCCTTAAATATATACTGCCGATCACTGTTCATTAAATTCTTCACACAATCTAACCAGCTACGTATTTGTTGACAAATATTCCTCGCTATCTCAGAAGAGATCCATCGATTCGAATGATCCAATGCCTTTGACTTGCAATGAATTGCACTTCTTTATTGTATCCACTTTTCTTCTCGTTAAATGCTATCCATCCAAAATAGGAAAAGGCGGTCTTTTCCTGGTAGTCAAGAAGGCAGCAGATCCCAAAAGTAGGGCAAAGGTTCTTTATAACAAAGTAAAATAGCAACCTCAATACATTACAGTTGGTTCGTATGAATCCAGACGATTGATTAGTAAGTTTTCCCAATGGCTCAGCTCCTACGTCTATAGTAAAGAGTAGTTTCGGACGAGATCAGTTAAAGTTAATTCTCAGTTGAATGGTAATGTATTGACAATCATAGAAATAAAAAGGGTCTGTGACACCTATGTAAGCACGCAGGCCCCTGAAAAAAGGAGAAAGTTAAAACACTATAAAGTAAATTCTGCCCTTAACTGACATTAAACCTTGCTACTTCAGGTTAGTAGTTTATTCGGCTTTACTGCTACAGGGGCAACCAGGTAATTTACAATTACCAATTTGGTCTCCGCTTATTTAAGTCATTACCAGATTGATGGAACACAGTAATTTGATAGGATCGGATGACATACATAGAGCATAGACCAAGTGGCATATATAAGAGTAGTGGCAAACAACGAATTTTTTTTTCTATCAAGCGCTTCCTTGTTTATTTTAACTTATATACCCTTTCCTTTCATTATATCTTCTTCCGACTTTGACGATGATCTTTTCTGGTACTCGAATCATCGGCGTAGCTGGTGCAATTGGTCTTGCTATGGGTGCTCAGGCAGCGTCCTTCCCGGATGAACATAGTGTGGTTCAATACTGGGGTCAGGTAACTTAAGCAAGTGATAGGGATTGGAACATGCTCTTACGTTCAATGCTCAGAATTCTGCTGGCGCTGGCGCTAATGCCCAAAAATCGCTTGCCACCTATTGTGACGACTCGACTGATGCAGTTATCCTATCTTTCATTTCGGAATTTAACGTTGATGGTCTCCCGGTGTTGAATCTTGCCAACGCCTGCACCGAAACGTTCTTTCCCGGAACAAATCTACTGCACTGCCCTCAAGTGGGAAAAGGTTGGTTGCATATGACAATTAGCATTTCCTAAACTAGGCTTCCAAAACAGACATCAAAACATGCCAGCAAAAAGGCAAAAAGGTTCTTCTATCTCTTGGCGGTGCCTCTGGGGCTTATGGTTTCCGAAATGATGCAGAAGGTGAAAAATTTGCTGACACCATGTGGAACCTGTTTGGTAAAGGTTCCAGCAAGACACGTCCGTTTGACGATGCTATCGTGGACGGATTTGATTTGGACATTGAAGGAGGCGGTCCTACTGGCTACGTTGTAAGTGTATTAAAAGAAAAACTGCAAGAGAAAGGGCGTTACTTATGCTATCTCAGGCTTTTGTAAAGCAACTTCGGAAACACTTTCAAACGGATTCTTCCAAATCCTATTACGTGACATCTGCACCTCAATGCCCGTTTCCCGATGCAATGCTTGGATCAGTCATCAGCTCGGTTGGATTTGATGCCATTAACGTTCAGTTCTACAACAATTACTGTTCCACTGGTGGAGGCAGCTTCAATATGGATGTTTGGGACAAATGGGCAAGAGAAACCTCGCCTAACAAGGATGTGAAGATTTTCGTTGGCGTACCTGGTTCCACCGGCGCTGCTGGCAGCGGTTACGTTCCTTTCGACCAATTGCAACCAATCATTGAATCTGTTGCTGCGAAATACAAGAGCTATGGTGGCATTACAGTTTGGGGTACGTTCTGACAGCACGCTTTATCTAAGTTGGTGGCTAACATCATCTATAGATGCATCACAATCTTACGGAAACAAAGAAGTTTCTCCAAACTACGCGGTTGCCGTCGGGCAGCTGGTCCACGGCGGTTCCAGTGGCCCTAAACCGCGACCAACCCAAACCAGCACAACTGCCGCCCCTTCTTCTACGAGTTCGGCTCATGAAGGCCATTCCACAAAGCCTACGACCACCCAGCCCACCGAAACCTCGACACCTGTCCCAACTGGCAAGCCAACAATGCCCTGCGCGAAGGAGGGGGCTAAATGCTCGGTCGAAGGACAATATGTCTGTACTGGCAAAGGATTTGCGATCTGCAACCATGGCAAATGGGTTACGCAATCTTGTGCTGCTGGACTTACTTGCTTTTCCACAACGGATGGCGGTTCAATCTACTGTGGTCAGGGCACTGGTTCCACAGATAGCTGCTCTATTGCTTCCGATCCATTTGGTGCTGCAGACCCCGATGGTGCAACGGCAAAGCCTTACAAAAGCTCTCGTGTCAGTGCTGAGCTGTCTGTGACAGACTCAGATGCCCATTCATTTGAGGCTGTGATTAATGCTCGCAAGCTGGATTCTAAACCCTTCAAGAACGATGTCGTTGTTGAGTTTACAGCTCCAAAGAACATCAAAATTACACACGTCGATAACGGCAAAGTGAAGCAGCAAGGACGCAAGGTCAAGCTTCAACTACGAAATACAAAAAAGAAAAGCATGTCTTTTGTCTTCAAGATGAAGGGCAAGGTCGTATCTGGCGTTTTTGCAGCTCCCGATGCTAGAAGTATGAAATTCAAATCCTAAATGTAGTATTCTGTACTTTCCATGGAATTTTATGTTCTAAAAAATAAATTTGCGTCCAATAAATGTACACACATAATCAATGATACGGCAACCTAGAGTAATTTGGGCTACGTTGGTACCCCTGATGCTTGATGTCCCTCGATCCAAACTCGGAACATACACGGTAAGGCATTCCTAACCTCCTATTGGTGGCTGTGATTCAAAGTTTTCAGCCACTCCCCATGTCCTGTAAAGCGACATTCCCGAGACTTCTTCCCTACAGTGCAACACATTACGCAGAATGGCGACAAGAGCAATTTTGACGCATTTATCAAGAACGGCTACGTCTGGCGTACGTAATGCTGTTAAATTACAGACTATTCAAAAACGGACCATGCTATCCAATGTCATGACTAATCCTATGCTCCGTCAACCTGTCATGAGAACCCAATCGTTACTGGGTAGCCAGCAAGGTACTGAACATCGAAGGAACTCTTTTACGTTTGCTAACCTAACCAGTTCGTACTATGTTTATCCAGACTGAAAGAACGCCAAATGATGATTCACTGAAGTTTATCCCTGGTGTGTCTGTGATGGAAAATGGTTCTGCAGAGTTCTTGGACGTACGAAGCTCGATGCAATCGCCTCTGGCTAAACAGCTTTTTCAAATCGATGGAATTGTTGGCGTTTTCTTTGGCCCTGATTTTATCACTATTTCCAAAGATCCCAACAGCGAGTGGCAATTGATGAAACCAGATGTATATGCCGCTATCATGGATCATTTTTCATCTGGCCAGCCCATTATGTACAACGAAGCAGATCTGGCAGCTAGCGACACAGCTATCCATCCGGATGATTCTGAGGAAGTACAGATGATCAAAGAACTCTTGGATACACGTATTCGACCGGCCATTCAGGAAGATGGTGGAGACCTTGAGTTCTGTGGATTTGAGCAAGGCATTGTCAAGATCAAGCTGAAGGGTAGCTGTCGAGGATGCGATAGCTCCATTGTAACATTGAAGAACGGCATTGAGAATATGCTGATGCACTATATCCCAGAAGTTGAAGGAGTCGAACAGGTCATTGATGAAAACGAAGCAGTGGCGCTGCAGGAGTTCGATAAACTGGAGAAAAGGCTAGGTGAAAAGGATTAACGATAGAAAAATGTATCATTATATCAGTAAATATATGCTTCTGCTACCAACGTTTAACTAATTGCCATTAAGACGTATGCGAAAGATTCTGTTTGCGACCGTTGATTGTATATCGACATTAATCAGAAATTAAAGTTGATAGTTCGTGAGATCATTTCAACGTTAACAAAACGCTCAATACAGGCCTCTTGTGCATTTGCTACTTACTAAGTCATAGCATCTTTAAGATTCAGGTGAGAATATGTTGGGCAAGAGTTTGCTATGAAATCATCTGTTAAACTGACATGCAAGCGTGCTTCTATCGACAAACATGAAGAGAAATCCGACACTTATGTTTGCAGCGCCTAGTCTCCGGTTCCGACTTCCATCGTTCGTACAAAACCCAGACGCAACGGTCAGTATACATTATCCACGATATGACCAACTCACACTCCTGTTTTTCGGAAGAAATGACATTTGGGTTCAAATGGGAAAATGTTTGTTCCAAGCAAGCAATTGCGATGATGATGATGATGACGATACGTTTATTATACATAGTTTTGCCCACATATTCATCATTGCCTACAGCACTACCATGCCAAGTACTCAGAGCACCGATCTTGCCCACATATGCTGTACACCAATGACTTGATGCGACCACAATGTCTGTGCTAGTCTTTTTCCAAGTTAATTGCATTTCCGAACTTTGTGTACAATGTTTTCTTGAGCTCTTCCATCTTGCCATGGACACCATCGATATCGCTTCGGACTGCTTCCAGATCAAGTCCAATTTTTTCAGAATCCTTAGCTACCCGTTCAAGCGCTTCAGATACCGCAATATGGACAAACGTGTCGCCGATTCTATGCCTCACTAGCTCGTCCTCGTCAGCTAATTCGAGCTCCATAGATACATCATCCAGGTATTCTTTTTCTTGCTATAATATAGCTCAGATTATGGTCGGTACTGACATCTCACTACCTTCATCTTTTCATACTTTTCCTCAAGGTCATCGATGTTGGCATTAAGCTTGCTGAACTCGTTAATCAACTGTTGATCTTTCCAGGAGACTTCAACTTCCGCATCGTTCTCCTCTTTCTGGCTCAACTACAAGACATAACGCGTTAACCAATATAGATGCTAATTGACGTACTTGTCTTGTTTACCATACGAATGTTTGACATGGTGGTATATGAAAGGCTAAAGCTGCAAGCGTATGTAGATGAGAGAAAATGAGCGAGTTCTTCAACGCGTAAAAAAAGTGGTCACCTTTTCCGATGTGTCCAAAGGATTTGCTTTTCCAGACCTCTAGGAGCCATACCTAATCCGACCCGCACTTTTTGGAACCATAACTTGCACAACCGCACATCAACCGAATCTACCCTAAACTTTATTAATCTCCGGGCCGGGAATTTGGTATGGCTCCTAAGAAAAAGGCTCACCGTATTATGTTATTGTTCTGTGGTACTAGTCCCAACGAAGTTCTTTTTTTCTGGGGGGAATTGCTACGGACACCCAGCGTCTGTCTCTTAGGGACACTCATGCAACACAATTTAGAGAACTGTTTGAATAGATAGCTTAGAATTCTCTAATGAAATCTGATCATATACAAATATCCACGAGTATTTGAGTCTCCGTGGGTTGACCGTTTAGGCTTAGATAGATGAACGGGATGACATCTGCCTATAGGCGCTCGATAAGGGCTTAACTCATGGACACTCAGCTCATAGGCACTCATCTTACGGACTCTAGCTTCAGAGATACCCACAACTCGGCTTTTATTTGAGCACAGTCATACTTGCATCAAAATTCGATGAGATGTTTGCACAGCCGCCAGCGAAAACGCGTTACATGAGTGTCCCTAAGCGGAGATTCTGAGTGTCCGTAGTAATTCCCTTCTCACATCATGATCCTCTGATAACATCCTTCATAGTCATTTAAGGCGGATATTCAGAAGTTTTGTAGATATGAGATTGTTTTCCGAATCAAAAGATGACGAATAAATATGCAACGTTTGAGCGGCCGCCGATGTTCTAAGAAATATGATTGATTGAAATGATCGCCGCTCTACGATAGCATAAACGCTTCTAAAGAGGACGCACTCATTTTATTTAGAAGGGGTCGTTTGAAAGAAATGACGTGTGATGTGCGAACACGCAGCATTTACTAAACTTTCGGACGTTCTGATGAGACACGACCATCCTCCAATTCTTATATGACTTTCATCATTATGACAGAACGTGACGAGCGAGAAAAGAAACAGAGTTCAACTCAATTATTCAAGTTTTTCGTTATAAGGGGCCCGAGTTTTAGATGGCTTTCGGAAATTCGGACTCGATTGAGTGTGAGCACCACGTTGTTACGCTGCATTTTTGACTTGTCGGTATAAGTAGAGATGTTTCCAGGTAGTGTCTAAGCGTAAACTTGATGACAGAAATAGCTGGTAAAGTATGGAAAGAGGTAGTTTCGGTTGATAAAAGAGTTCACTTTGTGTGAGTACCAGGTGTGGATTTGAGTCAAACACCAAGACTGGAGTAAGCGGTAGAGCTTGAAGAAAAGAAAAGAAAAGATAAGGTAGAGTATCTGTTGTCTGGATCGACAATATATAAAGATATCTGTTTGACAAAGAGTATAGTCGTTAGTAAAATCGTTGGTATGGTTACCTTTGATCTCGTATTGATTCTATCAATTAGAGATATATAGAGATGAACTAGAGATATTTCTCGGGTAATCAGCGAGTTAGATCGGAAGAAATATAGAATTTCGGTAAAAGGAAAAGAATAAGTAAAATAAAAAGGGATAGCGGAATCAGCGTCGCTTGTAAATCAATCGGATAGAATATAAAAAAAATAGAGGAAAAGAAAAAGAAAGGATCGCACACTATGGGAAAAGAACTATGACGCTTGACGTAAATCTAACATAAATTTAATTTGTATAACACAATATAACAGAACATAACACGTTATAAACAGTGTAGTATGTATGACACAAATCTAACGTAAATCTAACGTAAGCCTAATATACGTCTAATGATAAAGAAAGTGAAAGAAAACAAGTATGAATATGGTTTCAGTAAACAGATATTGAATACAGTTGTAGAACACGTGTATGAACAAAGAGACCTGCCCTTTTCTTTAAATCTAACAAAAATCTAGCGAAAAACTGAGATCAAAATATAACACAGATCTAACATCATCCAGAAATTGTTAGATTTGCGTTATATTCTGACTTTAGATTTCTGTTAGATTTCTGTGAGATTCATGTTATGCTTTTTCCCATAGTGGCAGATTCTGGTTAACGGTAGTTTCTTGAGAATAACCAATGGAGGCAGAGCAATAAAAGGCGGCTTTGAAAATAAGAGAAAAACCTTTGGAAAAGACCTTTTGAGGTGGCTAGAATAGACCAAGAGAAAATTGTATTCTGATAACCTTTTGATAACCTAAAGTTTTATTCATTGAATTGAAAGGGTATTTATACAAAATAAATCGATAGAAAATAATTTCGCTAAGTGGATGAACATCTAGTCTATCATGGCTCTGGTAGATAGTAGTGGCAAGTAACTGATTCTTGGAGTTTCAGCTTGGGAGTTTATTGGGGGTCTGTTTGGAGGTACATTGGGGGTTCGTTTGGAGGTTCGTCTTTGGGGGTTCATTTCATGAACCTAATAATAGCAGCTAGAGTATTCCACTAAAAGAATAAGAAAGAAAAGAAAAATAAAATAATGTCAATGTCAATGTAATTGAGAAAACTAGAAATAGCGGCAACATTGCCTGAAAGTAAAAAATAGCACGCTACAACGGTATTGCCCCCTAGTTTGTCAAAGGCGGCAGGCCATCAAGCTGACTCCAAGAATTCAAGAACCGAATGTCAAAAAGAGAAAGATGACAACTCTGTCCTGTTCTCTTGTCTTTCTACCGCGTTTGTCCTCATCTCTCAACATTGCGACATTCTTGTCCTGATCTTTACAATCTGAAGAACCAAGAGGATGAATGAGAAAAAACAAGAGACAAGAGAAGTCAGCGAGACTTAGATGGATCCTTTATTGAATAAAAAGTATTTCTCTTTTTATAACAAAATCATCCATGTGTCATATTTTGGCATATACAACAGATACAAACATCTTCACATTACCTAAAGCAGTAATTTTAAAATAGTGATCGTAAAGAAGTTCTTCCACTTTAACTCAGCTATCAATCTGATACCTTATCAATCTGAAACCTGGTAAAAAAGATTTTTTATATCCAGGAACTCAGAGACTAATTCTAAGAATACCGAGAACAAGGACAATGACCTTACCATTGGTTCTCGTCATGAAAAACTTTTTCTAAGGTCAATTAAGATTACCGATTGGTTCACAATAATAAAGAACAAAACTACGATCAGAAACCTACTGTTGCACCTTGACATCTTAATTAAGTGTCTATATAATGACACGTGACGTCAGTCCTGGTATTAAAAGACTAGATTCAGTTATCATAAATCCTGGTTCTGTTTTTCAGAAATAAATTCGAGTCTCACGAATTCTCTCGTTATCCATCTCGACGCTGTAGGATCCCATTTTTTTTATTATTTTATTTTTTTTAATTTTTTTCTTTTTGCTTATTTTGTTATTTTTTTTATTTCTATTTTATTCTTATCTTGAAACTACCAGTGTTAAATAAATGGGGATGAAGAAAAACGATGGAAAAAAAGAACGAAGAATACTAAGATATAGCAACCGCCGCTTCAGATTAAAAACTCCCAAATTACATGGTTTACACCCCCCACATTTGTGCTGCGTAGAAACACAGGAAGGTTTACAACGTAGCAACACAAGAAGGTTCACAACGTAGCAACACAGGAGAGTTCATACCGTAGCAACACGGATAAATCAGTAACAAGGCAACCCGGAAGAATTTAGTTTCAAGATAGATTTCTTTTTTTGTATCGATCAATTTTTGTATAAATATTCCAACTTTTTGTTCAATAAATCAACAGGTTAAAACAGCATCTTTCTCTTGGTTTTTCTCAAGTACTCAAGAAAGGTCTTTTCTAAAGGTTTTCTTTTATTTTTCAAGCCGCCTTTCTTTATCTGCTCTGCCTCCGTTGGTTATTCTCAAGAAACTACCGTTAACCAGAATCTATTGATTCTATTTCTTTTTCTTTTCTTTTTATTTTTTTTTTTTACTCTTTTTCCTGACAAGCGACGACAATTCCACTGTCTTCCCTTTTTATTTTATCTTTTCTTTTATTTCTTTTCTTACCAAATCTCTTTTATTCCTTCTGATCCAACCTGCTAATCACTCGAAAAATACTATTTTTTTATCTCTATGTTGTATCGAGACTGGAGAAGTACAATGAGACTGAGGAGTGTCGTTTATTTTGATAGAAAAGTTGACCAAGAACTAATACTAGATTATGTTGATATTTATATTGTCAGTGATTGAGATTAAATATATTTAGGTAGTTGTGGTATTTCACCGTAGTTAAGAGAATATAGTCATTATAAACTGTATCTCTTGATTGGACTTGTTTCAGAGACATAAGCTCCGTTAAGAAGAATTTTATTTTATTTACAACAGTAGCGGAAAAGTAGTAATAATCCTCTTTTTTTACTTCTATCCCGAAATAAACAGGAGTCTCACCGTACTATCGTTGTTCTCGGTGTATATTGTCTTTTATTGATCATCATCTCCAAATACTACATTTTTTTACGGTGAAGACGAAACCCCTGTCAAGATGACAATACAAAATCAAGACCCTGTTTCGGATTTGAACAATCCCCATGTTTCTCCCATTGATCAAGATGTGGATATGGATCAACATCCATCCATTGAAAACAACCATCCATCTGTCGTGTCCTCGCCTGGTGAGACCAGATCGAACCCTAGCGAAACTG
>JNDT01000839.1:0-30562 GCA_000697055.1 Saksenaea vasiformis B4078
CTATAAACCTTTGTTTATGCCGCCATATCCACTCTTCTTGAATCCCACTGAAGAATGCTGGTCCAAGATCAAGAATAATGTTAGAAGAAACCCGCTCGACAAAGCTGACATGCTCATACCATGTATTGCTGAGGCATGCAAGACAGTCACTACAGCCGATTTTCAAGGTTGGATAAGACATGCTGAGACTTAGTGGAATTGATGCCTGCAAAAAGAGATGGGCTTGAAGTAGGATATGTCTCAATAAGTTGCTTTACAAGTCTCAAAGCGCGTCTCGAAAAATAAGACATTCGTCTAGATTGGTCTAAAAAAAATGCAAATTCGTCTCAGTTTTCAAGTTAAAAAACTGTAATACCGAGTTGTTTCAGCTTACGAGTGAATGATGTTCCTTCATATATCTTGCAGACAGACTCAGCTTTAGACAATTTCTTTTTTCGTAGTGTGCCAAGTTAAATTAGCAATTGTTACCGGTATAAATAGAACGAACAGCGTGTTGAATAGGTCTGAGAAACTTACAATATAATTATAGTTACTTGCCAACTATTAGGTTCCAGCACCGGTCTCAAGGAGTATTCTGTTGCGCAGACGCACGGATTGCTGGAATATTATACGCAATTATGGACTGTACTCTACCACAAGTAGTACAATTGCCTCTAAGCACTTCTACTTGAACCCTGTTATTGCTTTTCAGATTATCCAGCTTCAAGTACACCGGTTGTCTTCCGAACACTTCCATTGACAGATACAATTGCTCGGGCCGCTCCGATTAGCTTTGCATTTTAGTGGTTCTAACACAACTTGTACATTACACACCGCAGCGGCGATCAAATTGCGGCGGGGAATGCTGTCCGAGATGAAGTACTAATTCCAGCTTGAGACAGTCAACCAAAAGAATTGCGCGCTGCAATCCGACCGCAGGAGTGGCGGATCTTGTGCACGGTTGTTAAAGTGCGGGTAGATCATCGGGCGGAGACTAGACTCTAATCAACGTGCTCCGATCGACATATCATAAGCAAAAGCATGACGGTGAGAACAATACGGGATTCTAAAGTTACCTGTTAGATATGGTGTCCATCGAGGCAACGCTAGACTCGTGATTGCCTTGATATTGAAGGAATAGATGTAAGATTAGTTTACAGCATACACATCCTAAATGCGATACCCGATCGTCTTTTCAGTTCCGATTCCATTTTCTTCTGCCTCCCTAATTACGCTATTTCCATCTTTCTAAAAATTGAACTTGCATGGTATGACTAATACGGAACTTTGACGAGTGACATATGAGAAAGTTTCCCATAGTTAAGAATAGAGACTGTCCTCGGAGACTGTAATCTCACCCTTCATATGCGAATTGCGGAAAATAGCATCATCTCCAACAAGACGTTATGTCGCTCGCCAGCTTTGCTTGCGTATAAGATCTACCATGGTACATTAACCAGCTTAAAATTAGAGTCATTGTCCATTTCTACCTCATTCTAAGGCTGTCATGCTTTTCCACGTATTGAACTCCGGCATAAAGCTTCATAGAAGATTCATTCATTGAAAGATTGGAAAAAAAGAGGTATGATGGCCAACGATGTAGGAAACAGTACCTTCTAAATTGTGTATGTACTGTGCTTCAAGTTTACAGAATTTTCCTATGGCTTTGCGTCTATTTGAGATTATTCGGCGCTATTTCCAGACGAAGTATGCGCTTTGAGGTGGGTGTCTTTACGTCCATGCAATAAGCAGTTCACATTTGGATAACTGCAGTTCGCGTTAGAGTAGTTCATATTTACGGTGATGGATTTCTCTTTTGGAAAGCGTAAAAATGTCCTAAGAAAGGAAAATGTTCCGACAAAAGTAGTACGTCCTTTTGACGTTGAGATGATTCATTGCATCAGTGACAGGTCTCTGTATGCCTTAAGGCATGCAAATGTTTCATGATGAGCTCATACCAGAATAATCCGTACTTAAAGAGACGCATGTATTATTTTTTTTTATTCTTCGGCTCTGTTTGTTCTTAACATCCCCGGTAAGGATTACAATTCATTACACCTGCAAGATTGTTCATGTTTTCTGTCTCTTGTTCAGGCTGCATGACCTGTGTCTCGAACCGTCCCCCCGTGTGTGTAGCTCTGTTCACCACTTAAGTAAGTAAATGTTGTCATACTCAGCATCGCTCATTTTTTCATGATGGATCGCCAGACGCTGGATCGCTTCAAGTTCTGCAGACCGTCTTACAATCGGCCGCTCCTAGACGCCGACGACCACCACCCTCACCCGTCCCACCGCTTCGGTGCGGGTTGGGTTGGGTCCCCGTGTCAACAGGGGATTACCTTTCGGGGGGTTAAGTAAAGACATCAAAGCATCTTTCATTTACTAACCATGAGTTATTTTTTGCGCTGCTCAAATAAATTTTGCGTCCACTGGAGAGACCAAGTTCACGTAAGCTGATTAATCTTACGGACGTAAAATTGATGTACTAATGACCGCATGCTCAATTCTTCTTTAGCGCAAACTAGGCTCTTCAGAGGCGCAAGATTTTTATTTAGAGTAACGTATAAAAATGATTCAACGAACAGTATTGTTGTAGATATAATCATCGATGTGGGAGCAAGGAAAGGAGGGAAGGGTGGGAGAACAAGATCAAGCGCTGTCTGCCACGCTTTTCGGTGAAGTTGTAGAGCCATACATTCTGCGATCGTTAAAAATACTGCCGAATGTGGGCGTGGTTGGGATGGGTGTATTAGAACGTCCATCAAAGGCAGTGAGTTGCTGATCGGTCGGTCTCTTCAAAGGGAGTCTATTTTTATGGAAGTTTTGACCGGTACGCTCCGCTTCCCAATCCTCCCATTTTTTCATGATAAGGCGAGAAGAATCGAATCTTCCTTTAACATCATCATGGCCTGTGCCTTTTTTTTCACCTGCAACGACACGTGTAGCACCCCACGAGAAATCGTCGAAATGCCAAAACGAGTACAGAGGCAAGACCAGATTCCAAATGGGTAAGGCTATGATATAGACTAAACGTTGTAAAACACTGTTAGTGATTCTTCTTCAATAAGGAATGACTTACTGATCATCCAAAAAATGTAGACAACTTTGAAGGTTGTAACCGCAATCAGCACAGCGGGAAGACCGAGAATGGCGAGGAAGAGACCGAGTGATTGCCATTGAGGACCTCCTGCAAGGACGGACTGAACAATAAGATAGACAGCCATGGCGATAGTGGCAGGAAGCACCATAGTGAAAAGCAAATCAATAAAAACGGAGAACTGCATTGACAAACAGGCAATGCCACAGAGATCGGAAACAAGAACCAGTTCCATGAGGTTATGGATAGTTGAGTTGATCCATCGTCTACGTTGAGATAGCAAGACCATAAATCCATCGGGGACGACAGTTCGGCACTTGGCTTGTGGGACAAACATCATCTGCCGTTTAGGGAACGTACGTAGCATGAGGGTAGACAAAAAACGGTCTTCACCCAGCAGCAGCAAGTTTTTTTCGTGTAAAGTGGTAACGACGTTTTGGTTGTATTCAAGCACGATATCAGGATTGGCCAGAATAGGGACCCATGCGCCATTTTTTGGTGACTTGATACGGTACATGCTGAAGCACCCAGGCAAACAGGTGACCATACCGAAGAGAGACTCAAAGGCTTTCGCATAATGATGTGAAATGTAGTACTCGAACACCTGGATGGCCGTGACCCCTTTAAAGAGAATGATTCCAGATGTTAGCGGTTTGAATACTCTGTGTTGTCAGAAGTACTTGCATGAGGTAAACTTGTTCGCTATGCGTGTTTCTCCACATAGACCCATGATAGTAATATCGTTAGCCATAGCAGCTACCATGTATGTCAATGCGTCAGGTAGAACCTTTGTATCTGCATCCACCATGAGCACTAATTCGAATTTGTCGGGCGTTACGCCTTTCATTAGCCAGGTCATTTTCCAGAACATCTCGTAATCGAGTTCTGACAATCGATCGTTGAAAAGGATACGCTGGAAAAAACTCATTAAGATGAGTTGAGAATCGCGCTTTCCACGGTTTCCAGGTTTTGGGCCAGCTGCCTCCTCTTCGGTGCCACATTTTACTACGGTGAGGCAAGGAACACCTTTGTAATGACCAGCATACTAAGTTGAAGAGAAAGGAGAATGAGCATGGTGATAGGACAAGAAGAAATACGTACCACTTTTGCCATATTGAGTTGTTTTTCACCGTCTGCAACAGCAAGGTAGGATTTCGGCTGGGGACTGGCCATGCTGGGATCAAGTTCCATCATATCGATAACGATATCTGGTGTTGATTTGGATTCTCCCGCACCTGTAATCATGCCATCTGCAATAACAAAGAAGATCTATTTTTATGGTGTAAGTTACATCTATTAATTGCATTTCACGTTACCTTGTGCTTTTTGGAGTAGGTGGTTTCCGCCAGACTGTCCATTGTGACGCGAAGGCCCTCTTCTCCTTCAGAATAACAAGTGACCAACATGACAGTGTAGAGTTCAGCTTGGACGATATCAGAATGGACGCTACGAGGGGTTTGTACGCCGCCCGTCTGTGAGTTTAACGATAGCGAGGAATTCTGGCCGATAGGCATCGGGCCGTAATTGTTGTATGGACCTGGGCGATGGTTTGCTGGATCATCATTGCCACCTTGAATAGAGCGCCATGCCAACCAATTGGAACGACCTCCCGGTTTGACCAGTCTGCGGGAGATGAACCATTGGAAAAGGAGAGCCATTGTGTAGCGAATAAGGATAATGGAGATGATCAGGACAAACATCAAGGTCACAACGATTTGATTGGCAAGACAACCAAGAGATTCCATGTCAACTGCTCCCACGGCGTAGCGAGCGACTAGGCAATGACGAGCGTCTCTTCCAACTTGAGTGTACATGATTCCGTAAGAGGCATCGTGACCCAATGCGGACTTCAAGGTGCGATGAACGGTCTCACCATATGTGTGATTGCTGCCTCGAAAGTATTGCGTCAAGTTTAAGACTGTATAGATGAGTATTCAAGTGGTTTGGTCCGCTCTATCTCACCTGAATTACCGACGACAACCAGATTTTCATTCCCAAACGTAGGATTGGGAGGAGTTAAGTCGTCCCACTGAAAACTAAGGTAGGCAGAGGAAGGATAAAAGGCTTGTAGTTCCTCGACGGAAAGACATCGTCCGTTGGGTAAAGCAAGACTAGAGCCTTGGAGAAAAACGTAAGTTATGTAATCTGGGCTACAGGACCTATCCTTACCATATGGACTAGACAGGAGGCAGAACCTAGAATCAGATGCTGTACCATATCTGGCGCATGCGTTGTCTGTATCACCGTCAAAGATACTACCGATTTCCATATTGACGTAGTCTTTTGTAAAGTTAAGACCTTTTGCAGTAAGGAATTGTCTTGCGACATCAAAGGGATAGATACGACCAAAAACACTGACTTCGTCGTAATAAGCAGGTTTCCTGACACCGTTGTCCAGAACTGAAAAAGGGTAGCGTTCTTGACCTTTCGGACAGATAGCTAAATTAAGACCATATGAAATGAATGCAAGAGCAGCACACAGAAACAGGACAATGTAACATAGGGTGACCTTGAATAAAATATATATATATAAAAGATGACTTTGCAGTACCTAATATTTACCTTCTCTCTCCAGGCTTGTTGTGTCATCGGATTCGGTTTCCGTAAACAAACTCGAATAAACCAATTCGGAATACAGCAGGTAGCAAAAAAGGCGGTCCACGCCCACCAGGAAGTAAGAACTTTTGGCTTTTCTGGTTTCTCGTTTTCAACTGGATCGGAAGGTAAAGCAGCCTGTTGTTGTGCCATTTTCTGTTCCTGAAGCTGCTGTCGCAAATAGTTAGACATCGGTTGATTTGGTGGTGGAGGGGGCATCATCATTGGATTAGCTTGAGGGTGCCTACTTCGAGAAGGTGCGCGGATCAATCCTGGTCGTGGCCTTTGTCTCTCCGGTCTTGTCAAAGATCTTGCTCGATTCACAGTAGCATGCCCATGTTGATCTCTAATTGGACGTTGAGGGTGTTGGTAAAGATAATCTCGAGAACTTCTACGCTCTCTTAGTTCAGAATACATTATTCCACGTATATCGGATGGTTGCCATCTGTGCTGGTGTCGCGCAGTATCATTTCTTGTTGATGGCGATGGGTAAGAATTCGCTGGTGGAGACAGACGACTACCGGGCGATGCGTAGCCTTGAATGGCAGTCGTGTAGCCTAACGTCGTTGGCGAATCAGACATAGCTAGAAAAAGGAACGTAGTATGTGCAAGCCTCTGTCTACTGGTAACAAAGTGGCAGAAAGAAAAAAGTACAGGCTATCTGGTAAAAGGCTCACAAGGAAGGAAGAGGTGGAATGCTTGATACAATCGCGTAATAGGCAAAATAAAATAAAATAAAAGAGCTGATGTTGCTATTTTCAATCGTGACACGTTGAATAGAAATAAGAAAGCAATTGCGTACAATCGAACCTTGTTTAACGTTCTTAGTTTGTGCTTTTTATTCTTTATATGACAAACAGGACATTTTTTGAAGGGGGTCAAAATCTGCAGACGGAATTTCTTCTCATTACCGTGTGTCGTACATGCATCTACAAATATACTTCTATATTTGTATGCACAAATAGACACCGCTATAGGAAAACAATACAATAACAGCAATAATATATACAGCGATTCATCTAATTTCGGAAAACTACCCCTTATTTTGGAGAAAAAAAAAAAAGAAAACACAGAATATAGGAGATTAAAAAATCTGACGGGATCGTAGAAAGTGAACAGTTCGCCTTCCGCACTACAACCGAATAAACGAGGCAATACCTTTGCCAGGCCTGGGTACTCCAATCGGAGCCGATGTACATAAAGGTGTGCCACGTTCCATGTGCGAATGAGCCGAGCATCGGAACAGGTAGGAGCTGGCGCTCTATACATTGGAAAAGATATTATGAGTCCAAATAGTATTTTTTTTATTCATAAGCACGATAGTATGCCATTTTATTTAAGTAGAAATACGCGAAAAAAAGTTCAGAGGGTCAAAGTATAAGTATCTGATAGATATGTACACAGCTTGAGATAAGAGACTTCCATAATCGCATGTAATATAGTGGGCAGATAACTGTGATTATATTGAAATTCCTTGAACACATGCCAATGGCACCGGTCTGCCGTTATTCACGTAATCTTCAATGATCTTGTCTGAGTGTTCTCGTTTGCTACATTTTGTTTGCTATCCTGCTGGGTTGGCATATCTCTAAAAAGTCCCGAGCATATTTGCCAAACTGCAATGTTTGTTCGCCGCTTCAGAAAATGATCAGTCGTCAACAATATCATCTTAATACCCTTTCTGAAGCCGGTTGTCATCCTATGAGAATCCTTGAGAGAGCACTAGCGAGCAAATCATTTGGCGAGGAGGATACAACTTGCTCAAACTGAATTTGCAAGAAACAATGGCTTATAGCTCGTCGACATGGTGACGGAATATTCCTTCATGAACGTTTCACTATTTACTTGAAGTCTTCATCATCTATTCGCAAAATAGTATGTCTACTATCTTATGAGTGCTTTAACGAACGTTTAGCTGGGATTATCGCCGGAGAAGCAATTCACCTATGTTGTATCCCCCGTGGTTCGGTGTAGATGACTCAGACCAAAGATTTTCAGTGACGAGACACGTAGCGCCGGTCAATACTTTCTTACCGAAAACACCGATGTTGAAAAAGTAGAATACAGCAGCGGAAGGAGTCACGTTAGGACACTTCATGGAGCCACTTTTGCCCACTGCAAGCAACATCAACTTCTATTAATCTCGTGGCTCTTAATGAGTGTTCCAAGTATATTTAATAGCATGGAAAGTAAAAGAAAACAAGACCGACCGGATTAGAAAGATCGTATTGCTTTAATCGTTCTTGCAAAATCAGTAAGGAAGAGAAGATACGCGGACACTTTAAGCCTCTTAGCGGAGTCGTGTTCAGAAGTAGTATATAGAAATAATCAATTGCAGAGATGTCCATTAACAGTATTTATACTATTTGTATCCTTAATTGAACATATCACTAATCGGGAAAACACGTAAGCTCTGAATAACGTTCGTGAATGGGTAATAGTCAGCGCTTATTTATACCAAAGTGAATCCATAATCTAGCCAGCTCTGAAACTAGTTGGCATCGTTCACTGAGAGAAAGACACGACCACCCATCGTGTATATGAAAAGGTCGCAATCATCATGAATCGACTTGCAGCATTAACTGGAATAGAAAACGTTGGATGTAGGGCGGATTGTAAATATCGTTTGTTTAGCTATCTGAATAGTCTACACTGTATCTATGAGTAGAGCGCCAGTCATTATGGGAAGTTCAAACAGCAGTTATCTTGATTTAGTACAGGAACTGTGCGTAATCATTACAGCATCGCAAGTAGCAAAACAATAAAATGGAGGGTTAGCGCCAATTTTAGAGTGCGAGGAGAGCAAAGTGCCGACACTTTAGCAGCAGGAATAACATCACACGCGAGGTAGAAATCCTTTTCATTCTGATGATTCATAGTGTATCGCACGTTCTTTCGTTACCGTGGACGATCTCCTATTGCCAATCCGATTGCGCTTATCAATGTCAGTTTGTGCATTTGTCGAAGCGGTCGCAGGCGAAATGTCGTTTATAGGCACATCGGGACAAAATGTACTTTTTACATTTATGTGGACTCGGATAGTTCGGCGCACTACGGGAAAAGATCTCAAAAAGTTCCGAGTTAAACTTTTTCGGAGATCTTCAAGATTTACTCAGAATATTTAAAGCTATACTCAAGATGTACTAAACAAGTTCAAGATCGCAGCGAGCAAAGGATCAGTTTCCGGGGCTCTCATTGAACCGTTTGCTGCGGTAATTACTTAAAAGTAACTTCATCTTCTGGTTAAGTTACATAATTCCAGCAGAAACTATCAATTTTGATTAGCATCGCGCTGCTGATGTTGGACTTGGCTCTCCTTTTGTAGATTTCTGATACTTGCCAATAAGACATTTGCGCTTGTTTCCGAATAGACAAGCATTATTTCTTTGGTCTTCTTCATATTCCTTGCGTTCCTCAGCTTCGTCACCTCATTCGCTCATTCATCTTTCTCGACATCGATAACCTCAGAGGCTCCGTTTCCCTCAATGGATCGAGGCGAGAGTTTTGCCAACAGTATCACCGATTAATTCGAGAATGCGACTATCACTCTCATCTCTCTGGGATGGGCGACCAGCACGAAAAATAACTATCGAATTCCTATATAATCGGTCTTATTCCCAAACATATCTCATTTTCTGTTTCTTTAATACGATTCGCAACTTGTTGCCTAACCTTTGCTCCGCCATCTTAAGAAAACTCACGATAACCTTTGGTTCTGGTTTCCTTGTTTAGGCATGACGAACAAACAGATTGAAGACAATATGTGTGCGTGTGAATTAGGAGGATATTTGCATGCGGCTAACCTAATGCAAACAGTTACAAAAAGCGAGATTCTCCAAAAGTAGTAGATTTGGGTGTGACAGTAAAAATTTGGAGAACAATGTGTTCCCTGACATCTTCCGAGTCGCCCGAGAGCGGCTCCCCCTTCCTGCTGTGGCTTTCCCGATTTCACGCTATATCAACACCTACTTAGTATATTGTATCACCAAATCTTTGGTATTCATAGGCAGTTTGCTGGCGCTTAGATTTCAAATTTTCGATTCTGTCGTCGCTTTTGTGATTATCCCAAAGTCTCTGAACACAGAAAAAAATTTCTTTTTTTTTTTTTTTTGGCTGAGACAAAATTCTAAGCCCTGCCATCTCCTTTTTAATTGTTACAAAGATGTCTATACAGGATCAGAGGTGAATGATATGTATCAAAACGTACTTTCTGAAATGACGTGCAAATGTCAATGCTGTTGTCATGCGCTCTTGCGATATGTTCTTTTGTTGTGTACCATCTTGCACTTCTTGGATGAGGTCCATTTTTATTATTATTTAGATTAATGTGCTACCATCAGATCATCTTTCGGTACGTCGTTTTGCTACACATGCTCTTATCACGTAAACTCTCGTATGTGATATCAGAATAATAATAACAAAGGTTGATAGGGCAATACGAATTCTGCGCCAGCTGCGGACGGCTGCAACAAAATGAGCCAAGAAAGTGGAGAAATGGCAATTGTTGTAAAGCTGGATCTTGAACGATCCCAAACTGTTGTGGCTGTGCCGATGTTTTTCGCCCATCATTTCAGTAGGTAGATATGCTCACGCTCAATATTGTACATTTTCTGCAACAGAGCGCCAGACATTGCACCGCTTCAAATCCTCTGCGATGCGTATCATTTACCACTGGCTGTTTTTGCCAGGGACTCTCCTATGTCGACCCCGCCGTCGCCAGAATTATCCTTGGGTGGTAAATAAGCCGATCCAATGTTATTCTATTTACTAACCATGGTTGCATCATTATGCTGCTCTTTATGAATTTGTGTCCAATGAGGGTCCAAATTGATACAAATAGAGTAGCACCTGTCTTCAATATATGAATAGATGGCCGCATATTCAACTCTTTAGTGGAAACTTTGCCCTTGACAGACTGAGAGTTTGTTTAGCGTGGCGTAGCAGGTCATCCAATAAATAATAGCGCAGATGTCCTCCAATTCGCCTCTCCCTTCCTTCTTTTTTCTCCAAACACGTGCCTTGCACCAGTGATATTCTACCATGTCACTTACGATGCTAAATTCCGTGATAGATTCCGGGATTTTCCACTGAAGGTACGAGGATAAACATGTCAACATATGCTATATAATGCGTTGCTGGAACTGGATGAATTCACTCGAAATTCGACCTTGTAATCCACTAGAGGCTGAATGTCTGCGGCAGCTCGTCAGTTGTGTAACTTTGATCAATGGTTAATTTTTCGTTCTTTTCGAGATATAGTTCGGCAGATCGGTGTGATCACGGACTTCAAACCTTATGTAATGTTGAATACTTTCTTATTCCATGCCCATAGCGGCTACAGGCTCGCCAATGGTATATGTGGGCCATTCAAAGTCGTATATATAGAGCGACCAGGCCGGTACATATAGACATCCCGTGGATGGATAACGCACACGATGCACGGACAGCATTTCAAATGGAGCTTCAGATAATATTCATCATGCATTCGTGTCGTTACGGCTAGTGACCTAACCGGGGCGAGTGGAAAAGTTATCATTCCGACGCGTTTCAGTATCTGCAGATGGCGTCTCGGAACCTCTGATTTGGGCGGATGTGTGTGGAATCGTTTCAGATCAATCTCATCGGGGATTCAATGCGACCCTGAACCAATCGTCCTTTTCAAGACTGTATCGCACATGTTCCGTACCACACTTGGAGCACGTTTCTTGCTCAGTGTCCGCCTATTTTTCGCTTTACATGTAGAGAGTAACTCTTGCTTTCTATCCTAGACCAGCTATATGTAAACTACTTGAGATATTGCTGTAGTCATTTATAATTGTTAACGAGAAGACTTGAATCGAGACAAAGCAATGCTGAAAGAACTCCATGTGACATCATAGGTTACACGGCTGTTGGGGGACTTTGCGCTCGCTAAAGGCTGGCGGGGGGGTTTCCTCTTCTACAGCGTTAATGCATAAGCTTGAAGCATGGCGCAATACGAAAAACCTATGCCTGACACTCCTTCATCGCCTGTCCTAGAAGACCTTTACAACGACTTAGATACATTCATTAATGAACTCTCTGGAGATCCCGCCGAACAAGTAGCATCCCGTGACATCTATGAAACATCTCGACGGGTGAGTTACCCATTCATGTCAACGAAAGTCGTCCTCATTTGTCCTAGCAGTATTCAAACGATGAGCTGTCGCATATCAGTAGAGTATCCTATCTGTATGAAGGGGATGAATCTGGTTATTCTCCCATTCTCGAAAGCTATGCAAGACCGTTCAGCGAGCTGCGGTCCACGTCAACCCTCGACCTTTCTAAGAAAGACCCCTTAGAATCAGAAAATGAGGACCAAGACGACGACGACGCAGTAAAAGGACATGAGCAGCAAAAGGTACAACCACAACAAGAGTCACCAGAGCAACAAACAGAAAAAGAACAACAAATGCCGGAATCGGACAGGGAGACCAACAGCGATGGAGAAGACGACGAAGAAACGAGGGCAGAAAAAGATGAACAATGCAAGGAGGGGGATTTACAGCCTGAGCTTTCTCATGATAATAACGACGCGAAGATTCAGAACGAAGACGAGAAGTCCGAAAGTCAATCGCAGGACGATCCACAACAAGACGATAAGCCTCTATCTTCGCCGCCCATGAACAACATCCTACGCAAAGATACCCTGTCACCACCAACCTCGCCATCGTATCTCGGCATTTCAAGACCAGCACGTCCATTCGCATCCCCTAGAAACCAGATCACCAAAATAGCACTAGAGAACCAGGTAGTTTATACGACCCGGTCGAGTTCTTTGAGCCGTCAAACCTCTCAGTCATCAGCACGCTCACTTGCAGCTATGCCAACAATACGAAGAGGAATCAGCAATCCTTCATCTCCTCTTTCTTCCGATGTTACCAAACATGTATATGAACCGATGGTATCCGTAACCGAGTGCCCGGAAATTTTCTTCCCAAATTACCCATTGATTTCTGAACTGGGTGACAAACTGATTGCCGAAGTCAAATACTTGAATGAGCGACGAAGGATATTTTGCACTGCGGAATATCCCAGAAGCTTTACAGGTGAAGAGGCGGTGGTAAGTGCATGGATCGCGTCAAATTCGAGCCTACCCTGACCGAGACGGCTAGGAAATCATGCGTACATTCCTTCCTACTGGCTTGCCTGATGCCATGTATCTCAAAGTAGCTCGAACTTTGATGCATACGTCGCCACCATTAATAACCCCCCTTTCCTATTCCGAAAAATCTTCGAGGAAAAACACTTTGTACGATTCTCCTCATGAGACTTACACGCTAGTGGAAGAGACGCTTGAGCAAGGCGTGCCGCAAGGCGTATATACCCCGCTTACGCGTTGTTATACTAATTCATGCATACCTGGTGAAGGCGGGTGCTATGCTCCACGCTGTCCGAACAAGGATATCCTGTCGTCCGATCGCCCAGTAAGTTGTTTATCGTACTGATAGGTGATGTGGGAAATGTAAACAAATCCTGTGATCAGAGACAAGGAGGTACACTACAACGGCACGCATCCATCACTTCCTCTATCGCTTCTTCTCATGACACTGTAAGGAAATCACCTGTTGTCAGACTGAATACTCAAACTGTTTAGTCTGTCTCTCGTGCCTGGTCGGCCTCGGTATCTCGAGAAATTTTACAGAATACTGCTGACAGTGAAATCAAGAGACAAGAAGCCATCCATGAAATCATCTACACTGAGGAAGATTACGTGCGAGATCTCAATCTACTTGATGAGGTATGCAGAGTGCCGATCTTTTTATCCTAACAAATTGCGCAATCAGTTGTATGCGACGCAACTTCGCACTGCGCAATGCATTGAGGAAGGACGCCGCGACGAGTTCTGCGACAATATATTCAACAATTACGCTGATATTCTGAAGATTCATAAAGATCTGTATCAAGAACTACGAGATCATCAGAGTTACTGTCAATCGCAGAATAATGGAGGCTTTGTAGATAAAGTGGGCGACATCTTTCTACGGCATCTTCCAAAATTCATGGATGCTTACGCAACGTACGGACCACATGTTGTTCTGGCAGAGTATGCTGTGAAAAAAGAAATGAATAGCAATATTCTCTTCCAAAATTTCATCCACGAAAAGGAGCGACAGGCAGAATGCCGAAAACTACCATTTCGACATTTCATCATTTTGCCCGTAACACGTCTGCAGCGTTATCCACTGTTGCTTGGTGCCATCCTGAAGAAGACACCTGATGATCACCCTGACAAAGAGACACTTAGTCAGTGTTCGGAGATCTTGAAAAGTGTGGCGAACCGGATGGATGAATTGACGGCAACGACGAAAAATACGCTTCGGGTATACGAAATCAATGACCGGATACGCTTTAAGCCTGGACAAATCCACGATCTGCAGCTGTTAAAAAAGGGACGAAAATTAATACACGAAGGACCATTAACTCGTCGGTCGCATATTGTCATTGAAACTTTGGAAATCCATGTGTTTCTATTTGATCATATGCTGCTAATGACGAAGGTGAAGAAAGCAGGAGAGAATGACGAAGAATACCATATATCTAAGAGACCTATCCCACTCGAGCTGCTGTATGTGCCAGAAGCTACAGAAGGATTTGCTCTTGGATATCGAGCGATGAGTAATATCAGCTCGTCAACAGCAGCATCCACGCCTGCTTCTACCAACGTATTAACCATGTCGCAGAACACGCTACAATTGTGCCATTTAGGACGCAACGGAGACAATTATTTTTTGCATGCTGAAAGCTCAGAAGTGCGATTGGAGTGGAAGGATAAGATTATAGAGGCTAAAGCGGCGTTGGAACAAGCTAATCCTGATTATCAAGTCTTTGAAGTTCGATCTCTGAGCGACAGTACCTTTACAGGTTCGTCAGCTGCGGGTGGAGGCTACAGTCAAGGGAAGGTGACGTGCTCAGTACCATTCTGTAAGTGTGTTTTGCTTGCTCACAAAATGCTGAGAAGAGGAAACAAAATGTAGTGGATGCAGGAGGAATTCGGATGATAGCTATCGGCTCTATTAGCGGAGTGTGGATAGGCATTGAAGGGGATACAAGCGGTATCCACCATGTCTTGTCGATAACCGATGTCACCCAAATCGCCATTCTAGAGGACGAGCATATCCTTCTCATTCTAGCAGGTTAGTTATAGCTTGCTAAGGTGGCAGTTCAACTCAAGGTTTTCTTTGTACCTTAGATAAAACTTTAACAGCTTTCGCTCTTGACGCTCTGGTTGCAACCCGGTGTAACAAGCCTGTGGACATACCTCATCAAAAGATTGCCCAGCACATTGCCTATTTCAATGCAGGTGTATGTAATAATCGAACACTGGTGATCGCTATGAAAAAGCGGGGAATGGACAGTCATTTCAAAGCTTTTGAGCCTGTGTGCGGCAATCTGCGTCATCCTAACAACTCCAAGTTTCTTACCACCAAGACAAGTTTCTTCAGCAAAGCACCTGCATGGTTCAAAATTTACAAGGTACCGGCTTACGATTAATGTTTCATATGGTTTATTGACTATCCAAAATTCTGCAGGAATTCTATATCGGTGCTGATTCCTTCGCTGTTCACTTTTTAAAAGCTAGGATCTTTGTCGTTTGTGAAAGAGGGTTTGAGATCATCGATCTCGAAAATCTCAGCATGAGCCGCAATCTACCTGATTTGCAAAACCCCGATTTCGCATTTGTCCAACAGCGAGGAGAACTGGTCAGACCGCTCGGGATGTTTAGGTGCAGGGATCATTACCTGCTATGCTACGACACATTTGCCTGCCTTGTTGATAGTCATGGGTCACTTGTACAGGATCCGCACTCCAGGCAAGTTTGATCACGCTCCTCAATAATGTCATCTTACGTGCTACGAATATAGGATTGACTGGGAAGGTATCCCGCAAGCAGTCGCATTTTATTATCCTTACGTCGTTGGGTTTGATCCTCAATTTATTGAAGTGCGGCATGCTGAAACAGTAAGGGCTCTCAATAGCCAAGACATATTAATAACGCTATCAATTAGGGCGAACTAATTCAGATCCTTGCGGGCGAACACATGCGCTGCTTACAGTTCCGGAACGACACGTTTGCACCGATTATACATGGATGCATGGCACATCCGTTCAAACCTGATTATCAATACGTGTTCCAGTTGATCGCCAATTTCGAGCCGCCTATATACTAGTGCATCAAATCAAATCATTTATTACCTCACGCATCATTAATATTATCGCCTTTGCAACTTCCCAGTAGGATTCTTACTAATTCTTCAAGAACTTGTACCATAAACTCCTGTTCATGGACTTAATCTAATGATAAGCTTGACTTCATTGTACACGTTACTTCTATCCGTTATATATCCTTGTATAACAAAGATGGTTTCCCGTAAGCGAGTACTAGTGCAAGAAAAAGCAACGATAACTTGGGCAAATTATTCCAGACATCGGAAAATGCAGTCTGATGAGCATAGCCAGAAACAGCATGGATATAGAGGCAACATGGAGTTCCAACTGTTACTCCACTGCATTTATAATTGCACCTTTTATTTAATTCTAAGGACAGCTCGGACATCCATTAAGAAATCCAGGAAAGAATCTTTAAAACCTGGAGCATTTCGGCTAGGTGGAAGTGCCGGCATTAGCTGTTGTGGTGTCGCATGGTCCAGTTTTTGGAAGGCATGCAGTAATCGATTTTGCATATCAGCGGGTTGCTGTGCAATGATTTGGTTTACAAGTTCCATGTACTTATCCTAAACAGCAGTGTTATAATATTAACACTTCAAACAAGCAACTATTTACCCTTTGCGCACAAATAAGGGCCAGGAGTGCCTCAGCGGCCGCGTCAACCACTAATGTATCGAGATGTTGGAATAACAAAGTGTTGAGCAACTGACAGAGGAACTTGTCCATTGCCGGCTTCAAAAATTCAACATTGGCTATAATAATTGTAAGTTAATGTGTCGCACAGATTTCTTACTGTACCTTGGTTTTGTTGTTGGGCATGAACCCACAAAGCAAGAGGGGCAATAGCATGCAAAGTGTTAATGTTGATATCAGCAATATCATGACTAATGCCATACTCCAAACTGTTCATTAAGCTGTTGAGCAGATCAGGTGATAAGCCAATCAGTTTTTCTGGGAAGATCTCAATAAGACGTGCAACCAGCCTAATGTACTGTTGACATAGATTTGGGATCTACGAAAGCAATATAGATAAGCAACAAGTTAATACCCTATCACGTCAATTTACCTTTAACATTTCCATGTCAATCATAGGTATCACAACGTTTACACCGTAAAGCACAACATCGGCTGCATCTGAACTGCCTGCAGCAGAAGAAGCGATAATATTCTGCCTGTCTAAACGTTGAACATATTGTAAGATTTAAATCAATGCGTATTTTTTTGCTTACTAAAATCCTCAAATTCAGATGACATGATGTTGAATAATAGGACGAGAACAGTCGCAATATCGGCATAAGGACGGTCATTTTCTTCTTCTTGGGTATGGAGTCGCTTTTTTCCTAAACCATGGATAAGAAAATGCTTCAATAACTTTCGTAATTACCTTGATTTGCTATTCCAAAAGCTCGCAGTATCTCTATCACAATGTGGAACAGCATCTGCTTTTGTTCAGCGTGCAGACTAGAAAAATCCTACGGATTTGGAAAAGTAAATCATACCATGACGAGTAATGGCTCTTACCAAACGTCCAGCCAAATCTTCGAAAAGCTGTAATATCTGTTGTTGTACTTGTGTTACATCCTTGTACATATTCATCAAATGCATAAAGCTTTCGAAGAATCGCGAACAAAATCCAAATATGATTTGGGTGTTATTGTACTGGCTCGCAAGAGCAAGGCCGTCAAACATCTTTGGTCTACGATTAATATCCCTTAAGTAATAGCGCTATATTCATACCTCCAATGCGTTTAACAC
Organism: Saksenaea vasiformis B4078; assembly: GCA_000697055.1. Taxonomy (NCBI): domain Eukaryota; kingdom Fungi; phylum Mucoromycota; class Mucoromycetes; order Mucorales; family Saksenaeaceae; genus Saksenaea; species Saksenaea vasiformis. The sequence goes on from JNDT01000839.1 coordinate 17,615, forward strand.
TTGGTCCATGACGTCCGCATGTTGGAATCTATGCGAAAACTCTGGATGTTGAAGCACAGAAGTGAAAGCGCCCTTGACCAATGTCAGCATTATAGTAATTTCCCGGAAAATGTTCTAACCTCGATCATTTTGAAAATAAGCTCAAAATAACGTTCTCGGACGTTTGCATCAGCAGCACTGCTGGATATCGTTGCGACTGTCTGGATCAAAGAGCTAGAATAATATATACGTTAGTGCTAGATATACGGATTTTTCCATACTTGTGGACTGCTTCAGGAAGCTGATGCATATTGGCAGTAACAAACTGTACCAGGTCAGGAAACCCATCTATTATCTAGTCAATCTCAAACAGTGTTTCAATAAGAGTGTTACCTGACTGTAAGAAGCCCTTCTTTAGGTTTGTCGAGGTGCCGCAAGTATTTAACCATTGAATCATCTACAGTATATTAGAACCTCATGTGCTTGTTATTAGTTTACATACCTGTATGAGTACGTCCGGATCGGCATTCCATAAAATGAAGTTGAGCTTCATTTGCTCGATAAAGAACTCAATTATATGCTGTCCTTCGCCTTCAGAAGGTCCAGGTCTTCCAAACGCTTTCGCAATGTTGGGACTAAAAGAAATTAGTTTTCGTCAAAGTTTAACCATTCGTTACCTCATGTATCCATATTCGTTCTCGTCAACGAGCAAATAGGACTTACTCCACCGTTCCATAAACCAGATCAACGTTTGTGCAACACGAGGACTGCAGTGAGAAGCCTGTAAAGATATATTCTGCATCAATAAAACAAAACCACCTAGACTATGCCTCACCTCAACAGTATTAGCACCAAAAGAAGAGGAGAAACGGAATAACATCAGGAACAATCTTGCAATGTTCGTCACTTCATCTTGCTCAAAGTCCTGTAACAAAAAAAAAAGGTCAATTCTTTTGATTTTGCGTCCTCGGATCGTGATCTATCTATCTATCTATCTATCTATATATATATATACCTGCGACCCAGAAAGAATCATCAAGGAATCTGGGATCATTGGTTGTTCCCCTTTACCAGCATCTGCAAGAATATGGCCAGCAAGAAGCGTGATCCAATGAAGCTGCTCGTGAAGGATGATTAAAGCGGAATCTGTTCCATTACATTATAAGACGATGTTTCTCTGCTTCTCTTCATGTACCTGCACTCCCTACATCTACGAAATAATTCGTCAATCGGTCAAAGCGTTCTTGCAGCAATTGCTGCAAGTGCAAAACGCATTGACGAGGATTTAACCTTCCAAGTGTGCCTATGCATGTGAGCTGATCTGCAAATGTATCCTAACGTTGGCAGCTGTGAGCCGACATCATTTCCAGCGTTCCTAATTTGCATACCCAATCTTTAAATTCGCTGTCTATTTCATCTTCTTCCTCCTCTTCTTCTAAAACAAGTTTTGCACGTTCCAGCCGGGAGCCAACATACGTTTCGACAATTTGATATGTGACATTTCTTAGGTATTGGGTCAAATTGTCAGTATCCGCTTGTGTAGGCTGAGAGCCGAAATTGCCCGTTTCAGCAGCTGTAGATTGTGCCATATTTGCTGTGATTCAAGCGATATTAGTCTTATAGTATCCGTTACTGTTGGCTTAACCTACCTACTGTAACCCATGTTTCAAGGCATTCGTTGCAAGCCTCGCCGATCCAGCCTTCGTCAACGTCGCTCACAGTAGCTCTGAGACAGCTCACAGTGAGCCGACCAACCTCATTTAGGTATTGGAAAAATTCGGGTACGGAACTCAACACAGAAAGCGAAAGATTTTCTAACAATCGGCGGATCATCTGAATAGCACCTAACATCTGAGGTCCTTGTTCTGTGAGGGCTTCGGGGCTTGAGCCAGTATTTAAAATGCTAAAGGTTCGATAAGCTTCAGAATAACACTTGATAGAGACAGCAAACTACTTACTCATTCACCACTTTTAGAGTACCGTGCATCATAGCATTTGCATAAAGTTGAATCGCATTCGAATCTTGGTTGAAAAATTCTTGCTTGATACCTGCTAACTGGACCAGGCATTGTCTGCATCGATGTCCTAAAACGTCGTTGGACTGGACAAGCGAATAGGTCTAAACGTAACGTCAGAGAATTCTACTGGCATAAATATCCCTACTCTAAAAAATAACCAAATGACATCGCTGTTTCCAATCACAGGCCTCCAGCTATCCGGAAAAATAGTGTACGTTTGTTTAACAGATGTAGGACCATCTTCTCTATCGAAAGTGTCGTCTTCAGCAGCAGGCTTCCCGAACGATCCGGAAAGCACTTGGTTTGCATTATTTGACTCGAATTCCCATTGAAACACTTTCTCCAATAATTCCAGCAATTCAACCAGTAGAGGTGGCGGAGGTGAGGGCAGGTACTGAAGCGAAGATACTGTATTGTGCAATTTCGTGAGGATTTGCTGCGAGAGCGGAAGCAGGATATGGGTCTGCCAAAAATAATTGCATGCGTTCATTCTCATTACATGCGTATATTGTTCCTTTTTACCTCAAAAAACACTTTGCATTTGTGATGAAATTCCCAATTCAAGCCGACATTCGATGATCTTGTACTGGAAAACTGGTCCACCATAGCACTTGCAAGCGCCACTCCCAAGACCTAACCATCGCGTTAAAGGCATGTATCTAATCAGCAGCCATGTCTTACTGCGCTGTTATCACCCATATCTAGTAGTTGTTTTATATGAAGATAGATGGATCCTCTCTCCGTCTCGGGTATGTCCAGTAAACCGCGCTTTGTGATCAGGGAAGCAGCAAGTAGGAGCTGATCGCGTACATATTTGGGTAATCTGATATACTGGTGTGAGATTTTGATCACCAATAAGTGTCACAACGACATACTTTTCCCTTTGCATACAATACTCGAGCATATAATTCTTAAGCTGAACTAGATCTTCAGGCGCGTATAACGTGTAATCCCGAATAGCAACATCGCCAATGGCTAATGCTACTTGGAACTGGACCATGGGGCTCTCACTACGACTCAAAATATACTGACATATCGGTAATACTTTCGGTAGTTGCCTGAATGAAGTCAACACATGTTCTCCTGCTTGTCTGGTTGCTGGGACCTTCACACCATAATTAGTGAAATGACTGTTTTGTTCTTTTACGCCTACCTGGAAATCAGAGCAAGCCTCTTCGAATTGGGCGTAGATCGTTGCCGCATCCGATAATTCAGGCATAACGATCACAGTTTTTTATTTTCTTTCAGACAGAGCTTAAGTTTGTTCCAACCACTGTGCTGTTGCCAAATATAGAAATGCGGGACCTTCGTAGCACTGACGTCAAGTCTTTGCAAATCGACGGAGCTACATTTTTTTACGATGATATGCTGTACTACTACCGTTATGGGAGTGTGTCGTGTTTTGTGAGGTGAAATAGATAAGCTGAGGCCATTAGGATTTCGATAGTAGAGCATCAATGGCAGGGAACGTTGTACGATAAATGTCCAAGTTCGAGGTAGGTGGCAGTGCAGCTTTCTGGAAATAAGGCCAACAGAGTTGATGAAGAACACTGAGCATATAGAACCTGGCCGTAGAGAAGGTATCCATGCGTTAGTATTGTTTCTGTGTTTGGCGATGTGATTCTAAACAGAGGTTAGATCCACCGTAAGTGAGAGCGACTGCTAATGCTTTAACTCAATTCATCGTATGTTGGAGACTCTGCTATAAGTGTCAACAAGTGCAATAAGATGGTCAATTTCCTGAGGAGCAGTAAGAAACACCGAAACATCACCCGCATACGCCAGAGAGGGCGATGGGGAGATTGGCGGAGTGATCAGCTATTCCCTAGGATTGGCAAAGGAGGATCCACTAAGGAGCAAAGAGGACTGAATGACCCGAAGCAAGGTTTCCAAGGCCAAGTTGAAAAGTAGTGGCGACAGTGAACCTTTGCCTACCGTAATTCACGACCTTGTCTAAGGAGCAGGAAAAAAAAGGAAAAATCGAGACAGATGCTAGGTGCTTATTATATATTAAAAATATGGAACTGATAGAGGAAAACGTTTGTCTGTACGATTTGTCTCGCTGGTCTTAGTGTTTATTGAACAACTTTTTCCGCCACTCTAAATAAACTATGCGTCCATAAAGAACCAAGTTTGCGCTAAGGAAATAATTGAATATGCGGTCATTAGTTCATAAATTAGCGACAAAATAATACTGTACTTACATCAGCTTGGTTTCCAGATGGGCGCATAATTTATTGGAGCAGCATAAACAATTGTTCAAGGTTAGTAAATGGAAGATGATTTGATTGCCTTTTCACTTATCCCGAAGGTAATCAGGCCAAAAAGCCTGGGCCAAGTCCGCATCTGAGTCCGGTGGGGTCAGCATGGGGTTGTTCTGGTGACGAGGGCCAGTGTTGAGAGTTACGCCGTGCAGAGAACTTGAAGCGATGCAAACGTCTGGCAAGGTTCTGTTGTCGAAGTTGGATAAGGCAGCGTGCGATAATATTTGCTTACCTGGTGGTGAACAGGGAGCTACACCACAGCCAGGACGGTTCGGGACAGAGGTCATGCAGGCTAAACGATAGACAAAAAAAACATGAATAATTGTGTATGTATTTAAATTGACATCCTTACCGGGGATGTTAAAGAGAACAGAGCCAAAGAAAAAAAAAAGGAAATTCGTACATTCGTTTAAGTACGGATTATTTTGGGTGGAACCTATGCTTATCTCGAAACATTTTTACTGCTTTGCGATGGAATACTGGGAATCCATCACTGAAGTACCTCAACGCAAAAAACTATTTTTTGTTTCAATGAGACATTTCCTTATCGTGAGACATTTTTACCGCTTTCCGACGGGATATCGGAAAACGATCACTGAAGCACCTAAATGCAAAAAACGAAGTTACTCACACGCGAACTATTCGTAGGATTGACGCAAAGTAAACTACTTCTCGCCGCAAAGACGCATCAATTTCCAGCGCTAAATTTATTCAACTTGGACGTAAAAGGACATATAGCTGACGCAAACGTTGATTCCAAATCCAGTATCACCAGTTGCCCTACTTAGGTGTATAGTAGTGCAGAGATAGCGAAGCGTCTCACAGTGGAGTGTCCCATAGTAGAATGTCCTGTAGTGGAGTGTGCGGTACTTGAGTGCCCTGCAGCAGAGTCAAACACACATCGCAAAAAAGTTGTGTCTTATAAATTCACATATGTGAGTTTCTCTCTGTGAGGAGCATTTCCTGCCTTTCAAATGTCCCAATTTACTCAGAAGTACACTTATAGATTTCAGCGTATTTGGAAGATCTTAAATTGCTTCCATTGGAACCAATACCATTCAAGGCACCCAAAATGCATCCAATGGACATGGAATACCAATTGTAGTATTTACTTAGAACTTTGTCAGTAATCTAATTCTACATATACAGTTAAGGCAGTTACATAGATGAAGAAGACATGAGAAGGATGTTTCTGAGGACAAAGGAAACGTCTATTTATTAATCTCCATCGCTCTCACTATCATTTATCTCTTCAGCAGACTCTTCACTTTCGTTTTCAACCTCGCTTTCTCGTATCAACTCCTCCTCTTCGTCTGAATCACCGTCATATAACGTTTCTCCTTCTTTTAGCCAGCCAACGTAGTCGTTTTCCGGTACACGCGGTAAGCAAGGCACCGATCGTACCCACATGTCAACGTCAGAATCCAGGTTGACAAGAAATTGTTCAAAGTAGACACCAAAGTCTGGAATAATTGACGCTGAGCGACCTATGTCATTGATGTCGCTGATAAAAATGCCGCGATACGTATCTGACTCGGCTGGCACGAGAAGGGGCATTCCTGTTGGATGACCTTGTGAAAGCTTTTCCATTTTCTGCCCGACGCATAGTTCGAGTGTCTCTCCTTTGTAACTACACATGAAAAATAGAAGGATCTTTCCATAACTGTCGGGGTTGGAGTTGAAGAGCGCGAAATCATATCGAGCAGAGCCATGATGGTTGTTGTAAGCAAAGATCTTGTCATGGATCACATCACCGTCTTCGTCGTAGTCTATGATTTCAAGGGCCCGATACACTTCCACTAAAACGATTTTTAGTGAATTAAACGTTCTCTTTTCAGCTTACCATGTCACTGTCTAGGCGTGGCATTTTGTTCAAAGACCTTGTTGCTTGTTTGCCCTCCAAGTATGTATCAAGGTATGCTCGGGTCATTACTTTCAATTGTTTCAGCGAGGTACTTGTCGAGCTAAGCACAGATACTGACGTCTTTTGCTTCTGCCGGGATCGCAGCAAGTATTTCTTGATATTAGTTTCCTTGTTGCTTATCCCATCCACATGTGGTACGATGTGATGTTCGTCAAATAAAAGGTCCCTTCTGGAAATGTATGATGCCATCTATCAACAATTCAATATAAAAGGTCTTGTTGACTTTCCGAATTACCTGACCAACAAATTTTTTTGACCGTTAGTTCGTCTGGCAGGTCTCTTTGCATCATGTTTATGTTGGCTCTCTGTTTGCATAGAGCTATAAGCACCAACAATCCCCTTTTCCTTAATGTCATTGTAATATTTCCATAGCATGTGGTTCTTAGGAAATCGTAATCCAGACTAGAGCATGGACATTTACAACGTTGTTCGATAGATGCTTTCGTTTTACCTTTGAGTACTTTTCGAATACCGGGCTGTTGTATACATACAGATGCAAGGATTCTTGCATTTCGTTCAATGTGGCTTCTGTATGTTCTTTTGCAGTGGCATGATGAAAGAAATCTATAAAGTGGCGGATACAGAGTACCGCTTGTAACGGCAATTTATCATATGTGCACATCAGAAGAATCTGTATTATTCATATTAATCCTGTTCACTTTAATGAACCGTAGTACCTTCATATTGTCACGCATCTCAGAGTAAGTTGGATTCTTTAGAAAACTTAAGAAAAGGCCATTATCAAAACGCTTATGTTGACGATATCTTGGCAACGATCGTGCCCTTTAATATTGTTAGGGAGACCTTTCAGTAGTGTTCAAATCCTTCGTTCTTTATCCTACCTTTCGTTGACTTCTTTTATCCCGAGGTTTCCGTGTAAATCGAGTATCATACGTTCGATGCAATTAAGCAGGTGTTTGTATACACCGCCAAGCTGATGCAAGTCATCTACAACGATTGCTTCGTAGATATCAAATAAAGGTATTTCCCAAAATGCATTCTATATAATCAGAACATGCAGCAGCTCAGTCGATTTCAGTCACCTTGTAGTAGTAATGTACCTTCATTATATGGAACGGTGTTCTGGTCGCAGTTGTGTCGGTTTTCAGTTCATTGTAGATTTGCTTCATTAATTTGTTAGAACGTTGCTTGCAGTTAGGCGACGGTAACTTATGGAACCGGTTGGTCTTTGTAAAGCATCTGGGGCATCCTTCTGCAGTGCTCCCATGTTTGGTAAGCGTAAGCAAACGCCTAAAATCGAACGTTTAGTGTTTCGAAAATGCTATTTGAAGTATCCATCATTCTTACTGTTCTGGTAAGTCAGCTGTGTATGCTGCCAACGCTGGTACACAGCAGTATAACCCGTTTCTTGGTCCTCTCATTGGGAAAAATCTACTACATCTATTGAGAAATTGTAAGTTATGAAACAGGCTTAAGGTCTTACCGATCATCCTTGTTAGCAAATGGTTCAAGGATTACTGATAAACAATAGTGCATGATGCTATTTCTTGCCTGCCTAGACCATCCAGTATTACTGTACTCAGGACAATGTACATCGGGGAAGTAAGCTAACAAGCGGCTTGCTGCCATACTGTGCCTGTTTCTTAGTTTCATTGGCGTATTTCCTTTAATATCATGAAATTAAGCACCTTCGTGATTGTATTGCTGATAACCATACATTACCTAGCTTTAGGTACATTGGCCAAGCTTTTTTGCGAGCATTACCCGTAACAACAGTTTGATCAGACGAAAGCATGATCGCCAGTAGCACATCACCGTCATTCAAAGTGGTCTATGCATCTAGTATTAATAGAAATGACCTTATCATCAATCTACACGATGCTATAGTTTACCTGCAAATCACCCCACCAATTACCGGTGTAAAGATCAGTATAGATTCTTTCATTTCCGCGGAAAAGAGCGCATGGTTGCAGTATAGTGCGATTCCGAAAAAGCGGATGTCCAAAGATATGCTCTGAAAGCAGTCGAATATCTCGGTATTCCAGTATCAACTCTCCAACAGCTTGATCAAATTTTTCCTTGTAAGCCAGTGGAAAATCCGGCACAGCAGAGGTATAAATCACATGGCTTGTAAAAGGCTATTAGGCACACTATGGTAGTGATTAAATATATAGTCCAGATCAATGCCCACCATTGCTTGACCAGGAGCAGCATCACTGTTTATTCGGGCATTCAAAGAGTCAAGCGACTTGAGGGAGATAGCATCTTCAGCTGCCATCCCCGCTTTTCCTCTGTTGTATGAGATTTCAGCTGCTTGGTTGATTATGGTTACGATCCTAACAATTGCTCAGTTGTAAGCTCTGAAATGTGTATCCTCTATTCGGACTCACTGGCTGTACATAGCCTTGGACAATTCTGCATCATATGCAAACTGGGCAAGTTTGTACTCGAGATCTGTAAGAGTGCTGCCGAACCGATTTTCCTTAACATAACCATAGACTTTAGGTTCTGAGCCTAATTTTACTAGATAATCGGATATCAATCACTTAGAAATCTAGAAGCAGTCTTACCTTCTTTGAGTTCGTGGCCGTCGTATATATCCATTGGCTCCATCTCATCGTCTACTGTTGGCATATAATCAAAATCCACTGGATTATCCTCTGAGAGTTGTGTATGCTTATTTTGGTATTGTGTTAAGTACTGGTATCCCGTAAGAAAGATAAATTACTTGAGGTAAAGGACGTGTCGAATTTTCTGAATTGGTATTTCTTGTAATATACCACTGTGGAAGAGGCATATTTGGATGCTTGGCTCTAATATGAGCAGTGACGTCCTTGTATAATCTGTAGCTATTGCATCTTTCAAATGGACAGTAATCGCGCTGCATAGTGGACAGAGAGTGGAATAACACCTGTCGTGCATTTACAGACTCTTGCGTAGATTGAATTGGCGCGAGGTGGTAATTAAGTACAGGCCAATCACAGCACGCGATTTCATCACATAGACATGGCACATAGGTTCGACCAATGCTTTCGCAGATCTGTGTGCATGCAAGCACTGTATCTGAGCTCCTTATCTTGTACGGTTAACAACGTGATCAAGATTATTGGATAATCAACAACCAGCTGAGGTACAAGGTTGTAATTTGGACTCTCAGGGATAGAGATCGTCAGACGACATCTCTTTCTCTTTGTTCAGACAATCAAATGGCCATCAACGAAGTAACCAAAAGAAAGAGAAACTCTGAAGATAGTGCCTTTTATCATAAAGGTAAAACAGAGATATATTAAACGTTGTAAACACCATGGGAAAATGGGAATCTGGAGGAATCTGGAGGAATCTGAATGTCTTCAATTTCAGACTTCGGAATCTGGAGGAATCTGAAGGTCTCTATAGGAATCTATAGGAATCTGGAGGAATCTGAAGGAATCTGGAAAAATCAAGTGATTCAATACTGAATAGAAATACGATTTACGCACGTTATAGCAGAAGTTGATTGCTATTAATTCTATATAATGTTTTATAATTGCAAATATCAAGCAAAACAAACGATTTAACATTGTAAGACAAAGGAATCTGGAAGATACTGGAAATCTTCAAGGGGAATCTGAAGGAATCTGGAGGAGTCTGGAAGTCTTTATGGGGGAATCTGGAGGATACTGAAACTCTTCAAGTTGAAACCTGAGGATATAAGATGTTCTACGTTCTTCCATGAGTATTAGTAATGCACAACTATAAAAATAGTCCCTTTGACAAAAGTTATTCTCCTATAAACTTCAAGCCACCATGCAACACAAACGGAGGCGCCTAAACAAGACCGTTATTCTCTGTTCCGCTTGTGGTCAATACTATGACAGGGCAAATACTAGCGAATTGGAGCATGCATACAGCTGCGGCGAAAATCAAGCTACAGAAGAGCTTAGACAAATGCTATCGGCAGATCATAATGCCATTCACGGCTCCAGAATCCCTGTTCTCGCAGCGGAACAACAGGAAACTGCAAACACAGAAAGCAACAATGACAGTTCAACAGCGATGGCTCATAGTGGTGAAGTTAGAACCAAGAATAACATACTTTACCATGCTAAACTGAATACTCGATAGGCTCGTGAACAACTGGAAACATCATCAACGATCTCTGCGAACTATGATTACGACTTCGACGAAGACTGGTCTGAAGACACTTTTCGGTCCGAGCAACATCACAATGAACAACTTCTTCCTGAAAACGACGTGATAGATACCAGCTTACCAGATAGTATCCAAACCAATGGCCAATCTACACAACCTATACATGTCTCGTTCGATTCAGCAATCCCTGAAAAGCCTAACATAGCCACGGCTTTCAGCTTGAGGATGTTCCAACTTGCCAAGGAATACAACGTGCCACGGCAATACTATGATGAGCAAGTGAAGCTGATAAACGAGTGGAATGTCTATCAAAACGTCCCAAAAATATTATCACACCATTCATCCAAGGAGGCGTTCACCAAACGATACCCAGTCAAGGTGACGGCATATGACGCCTGCAAGAATGGCTGCAAGATGTTCACCAAGCAAGACAAAGCAACGACATGCAGCCATTGCGGCGCACCTCGCTATGTCGAGCTGGATCATACGAAGGTAGTTGTTCTTACTGTCGAACTCTACTGAAATTATCTGTATGATAAAACCATCCTATATCGTTAAACAACTACCACTCTCTCAGCAATTAGGCTTACTGCTGACTGACCGAAATACTCGCGAACTGCTGAGGTTCCGTTCCAAACGACAGCCAAATCCAGATGGTGTCTACGAGGACATATTCGATGGTGATGTCTATAAGTCTATGGTGGGAAGGAATATCTTTGGTGACTTGGATATCGCGCTGGGTATGTTTGTTGATGGATTCAGACCTCACGCACGTGGGCGCTCGATTATGACGATGGTACTCTTTGTCATCATGAACCTTCCTCCAGAGATCCGTTACGAGCTCAACAGAATGATCTAAGTCTGTATCGTCCCAGGAGAGAAAGCCCCAAAAGATCTGTTCAGCTACCTTGCTCCAATGCTTTCGGAATTGAAGAAAATGCAAAGCGCTGGTTTATATGTTCGACGAGGCAATGAGGAGTACCGAGTGAAAGTCCATTTGATATTTGCATCCGGAGATATCCCTGGAATTGCAAAGCTGATGCATCATCATGGACATAATTACAGATATGGTTGCCGTATCTGCGTGATCAAAGGCACCCGACGCAATCCTGCCCATGAAGATGAAAGCGATGAAGGTAAAAAAAAAATCAGCAACAACGCAATAAAAAAAAATACTAAACGAAGAAATAGATGCCGAAACGTTGAAAAGCTGCTGCTTTATATCCGACAACCACCGTTACCCGCTCCGATCGAAAGATTATCTGGTGAACGGCAATGAAGAGCAGGGTATTATGAGCAAGTGCCCATTCAGCGATCTGTACGGATTCAATGGCTCCTTCTTCTTCGGTATGGATGTGATGCATTTGATAGGCCATGGTATAGGGAAGCAAACATGGGATCTGATATCAGGGCGATTTGGAAAGGACCATGCTCTCTACCTATCACCTGCCGTCAGACAGGCGATTGGGAAGAAGATTGTCGATAGCCGAAGTCAGATTCCCCCGAGTTTCAACAGCAGCTGGAATAATGTCGAAAATGTCTCTGGCCAGTTCAAAGTGGTGGATTGGATCGAGTTCCTCCTGTATATCGTCCCAACCATTGTCGCAGAACACATCGTGGACAACAGCGCCAGAGCTGCCCTACTGGATTTGGTTAATGCATGCTCTCTTGCTCAGCAGTGGACCTTAAGCACTGCCGAACTAAGGTCCATCGACAACAGTGTAAAATCATGGCTCAGTTACCTCGTTGGACAACCCAAGATCAGTAGATCAGTGTTCACCGTTACCCAACATTACCTGACGCATATTACTTTGGTGGTGAAGCATCTGGGCCCTCTGCGCGCTATTAGTGCACATCCAATGGAGAGAGCAATCGGCGAGTATTCTAGCCGCATCAAATCCCGTGTTAAGCCAGGAGAAAATGCGGCCATCGTCATGCATGTTCTGTCAGCTTCTCGCCACTTAACGCGGATCTATAGCGGAGACACGTTGCAGTTCTAGAAAAGCAGCATAGTTCGTGAAAATGACCGCGTTCTGACCGCAACAAACGACGAAGACGACGAGGATGCATCAGAACTATGGGTCCCCTTTATGATGGATATCAACATTGCAAATATTGGTGGAGATGGATTCCAATTGGACCTGGAACACCTTCTTCGACGATTTTGGTCAATCTTCACTAGCAACACGATTGCCATCAGCCCACAATATCAGCCGCAGCACGCTTGTGGAAGTCAACAGGAGAGGTCACAGGATGTCTGATGCTGGCTTCAAGAGGTGCAAGTAAGGCATCTCACATGGTGAAAATGGTGCTGGACGTGGACAGAAACGGTAGAAGAAACCCCCAGATAAGAAGGTCCGCGCGTGTATACTTTGGCAAGGCGTATTTATACTTTAAGCATGTTCATGGTCATCATGCACAGCTGCTTGCTCTTGTTTGTATCTACGACGCCAAACTCACCACATCAGGATTCCCTTATATGCAATCTTCAGCTCCTAGCCGGTTCTGTGTCATTCGCGTGGAAGATATTGAGTGCATGACAGGGTGGATATCTGGTAGCTCTGGAAGAACGTACATTGTGTGGCCGCATATGCGGAAATGCAAAGAAGCGGAATTGGGAAAGCTAGCTGACCTTGATAACTAGTCATGATTTGACCAAAAAAACTTTTTT